>JABFQC010000576.1:0-25597 GCA_022817085.1 Psilanteris sp. ZL-2020
CATTAAGGCACGGCATTATGTTCTTTATATATACATATATAGCCATGTGTATTATGCGCACCTAATTTATGAATTTGAGAATATTATAAATCGCAGTCTCGTAAAACATACGTTCGGTTGTTAATAGCGTTCAGTATAAATTATTTGTTCCAACGTTATTTCCAAAATTATGTCTAATGCAATATGACATTTTTAATAGCGCACGCATTACAATGGCACTGAGGACGTTGTAAAGTAAAATTGAATGGAGCCTATGTTTGAATCGGTTTACGTTGTAAATTGGTTTATATGTCCGTACACATATTATATGCGTTATTGAGTGGATAACGTCAATATTATATTTAAAAAATCGTGTAATTTAATTATTTTGGACGTTATTGGTCTTCATGGCAAAATATATTGTTATTATTTGTATATTTATCATATATAATAGTAGGTGTACGCTCATATACCACACACGCACACACACCCACAGTAGAGCCTGTAATCCATACGCGTTGCGTCCCCAGGTGGCGGATAGGAGAATAGTTCGCTAGTTATAGAGGGCAGCAGGGAAATAAAATATAACGCGACAGGTCCGTCTGTCGCGGACCAAACGGACTAGGGAAAGGAAATCCGATTAATAATCCAAGCATGGAATGAGTTAACAAAGAAGTTTCGTTTAGGATGCAATGCCCCAGTACTGTCGTCAGTTTGGAGTGACAAGCGACACTTGTATCAAAAGACTGACAAACTCTATGAGTATGTCAAACCAAAACACAAGGTCTATAAAGAAATTAAATCTTTTGTGACGAACATGAAGGCAACGATAGAGAAGATGACTGCCCTAGATGAAAAATTAGGGCTTCCAACAATCTCTAGGCAGGAAGTAGGGCGAGTGAAAAACAAACCTCACCCGGACTAGGCAGAGAAAAGACACGTTTGGTCAATCCAAGAAGAGGAAGTCGACGCAGTCCCCGCTGAAGGTGAATCGAAAGACAAAAAGCGCTAAAGAAAAGATATGCCAGCAGCCAAATTATTAGCTCAGCTACGACCTTTTACCAAGATCTTGTTAACACAAGGAGTGACGAAAAGAGAAATGAATGGAAAGAAGTCCATAAAAAAAGCGACAATACAAAACACCACGGCAAAGACCAATTAAATCAGATGCCTTGATGGTGAAAGCTGAAGAGGGTCGTTCGTATGCTGATGTCTTACGCGGAATGCGTACCGATCCTAATCTAAAGGATCTTGGCTACAATATTAGGAGGGTCAGAAGAATGGCAGTGGGTGACCTTCTTTTAGAGTTCAGCAGATACGGGACAGGCAGATGATGCGAACTGCAAAGTCGTCAGAAGGAAGCTTGGAGATACAGTAAAAGTCCAGTTGCTCAAAGAGGAATCGACAATACTGTTGAAAGACCTTGACGAGCTTACAACTGAGGCCGATATCGTTGAAGCATTGACAGGAATATTGGAAGGAATTACCATCAGTAAAACAGCAGTTAAATCCCTACGAGAAGGATCAAGAGGCACAAGAATAGCTATTATTAGCCTTCTAGTTCTATACTGGCTCAAAAGGCGGTGAAAATAGTGTGAGTCCGAATTGGCTGGGTGGTAATTCACATTTGCGAGAAAACCATGCTCATTAAATGATTCCAGTATTGGGAATTCGGTACTCTGCTAACACTAGGAAAGGACTGGATAGGACAAATATGTGTCTTACGTGTGGAGAAGAAGGACGCATCGCGAAGTCATGTATAATAGATTCCACATGTACTTTTTGTCGTGGAAAGGCAAATAGCGACTACTGTTGATGGTAGGGATGGTGACCGATCGCTGGTAGTGGATAATGCCCGATATACCAAAAGGTATTTTGACACAATTAGAAAGAAGTTATTAGGTTTCTCAAATTTATCTTGAACCACTACTCTGTGAATAGTATAGAAATATATAAAGTTCAACTCGGTTCAAATTCGCCGGTGGATCGAGGGCCAAATCCCTTGACAATGACATATTCCGCGCTATGATATAGAATTCTACCATACAAGAAGATCTACCAGGCAATCAAACAGGACAGCTTATGACGACATGTAGTAATAGTCATAAATACTCGATATATTGGTGGAACTACAATGACGCTGAAAAACGTTGGAAATACTTGCAGATCAGAAGAGGTTTCACGCGTGCAAAAGGTCATCCAGAGGTATACAGAAGTAAATGAGGATCCATGGGACATACACTACAGAATGTTAACAGCAAAATTTAAAATCTCTGTTTTGGCTACCCGAACGTGTCCTACAAAATATTGTAGCTACCCGCTTTCCCTAACAATAGGAAACAACAACACATGCACCAATTCAACACCGTCACGAATAGGTAAAGCCTATCCAATGACGAATGAGGTCTATCTTTCGACGAGCTTGACGTAAGATAGACGACAGTAAAGCACCTGGACCGGATGGAAACAACGATTCGTTCTAAAACGAAACGGCGAAAAGATACCATCTAATCCATCATCTTACCACCCAATTTGTTTGCTAGATACAGCAGGAAAAATTTTGGTACAAATCATTTGTGGAAGACTAGAGAAAACCATAGAATACATACGAGATCTCTCTGAGAACCAACATGGTGTTAGAAGATCTCGATCAACTAAAACTTCAGTAGCAGGTTTCCGTTGGAGACAATGAAAGGAAATGTATTACACCGTCGTAACGTTGAATTTGAGGAATACATTTAATTCCGCAAAATATTGCTGTCGATATTAAACACAGTATTAACGTTAAGAGCGCCAGATTATATCAAATCTATAATGTAAGATTATTTAAAGGATAGAAATAGCTACATTTTGGACCTTGGAGATATAACGTAATGCGTGATGTTCCACAGGGATATGTTGGGTCTACTCTCATGGAATATCATGGTTATTCTCATGGAACATATGGTTCTGTATAAGCGGTCTCATTTTGGCAAACCATAAAACAAAAGTTGTGCTTATAACAAGTAGGAAATTAAGAAAAACCATTACTCTCTAAATTAGAGAGAGAAGTAGAGAAGAGCTGTGATATCATCCCTTAAGGGGGATCCTCATGTCTATTGCAACGGTGTTAGTGTTTTTCATTATAATAATGCATAATATTATTTTGAAAATGGGAGATTAATTTTACCTAACAACATTTATGTTTCAAATAAAATTGTTGATGTGCTAACACAAGTCGTTTTTTTTGCCATCTCACAAACGGCTTGTGTTCCCACGTCAACATTTAAATACGAATATTCAATTTTTTTGAGAAATAACATTCTTCTAAAGTGAGAAAATTTCCTGATATTCCTGAATGAATTATATAAGTAACAAAAATATACCAAAATCTGCAATGTTTGTCAAAATGGTAAGGAGAACCAAGTTAATGCTGGAATCGGAAAGAAAGTGGATGAATATATATATAGTATATATTATATATTAATATATATAGCACATAAGATGAACGTAAATGCAAAAACACACACATATTCAAAAACATGTAACATAATTATATATACATAATATATAGTAACAGATTAAATTTGTAAACAAAATATTTAATCATAACAATCAAGATAATTTTTTCTAGGAATTAGAAGGACGACTTGTCCATTTATAGTCCAATAAACATTATATAAAGTTTATCTAAAATATTGTGTAAGAATTATACACGTTTCAAAAGCTATGAGCGAAGTTACGATATACCGTGACGATTGGAAAGAAAGCATACCTTTGCTTGCGTCCCTGTCTATCTAATTGCAACGAAATTCTACGTCTTTCTCTGAATTTTTATTTTGTCATTTGAAACGTCAATGTTATTGTCACTTACGGCATCCGAAGAGAATTTTTTAGCTGTTTTAACGTAGTAAAAAATTAGCACGTTATTTCTTTGATAATTATTTTTGGATTTTTAATTTTTTTTTCCATATATAATTTACTGTTTGAATTATATGATAATAAATAAATATATTTAAACAATTACTATATTCTCTTGTAAGCATTTTGTATATAATTGCAATATAAACAATAATTTTATTAAATTACATTATTTATGCATTTTATAATTAAATTCAATTAAAACAAAATTTATTGAAATAAATCAGTACAGATAATATGCAATACAATTAAATATTAACTTTTTTTGAAATATAACAATATATAAAAGATTAACAATCATAATACTGCGTTATAACTATATAACTATATTACAAATCAAAATATGAAACATTATTTATCCGTATTGCAAACAAAACGAAATTCCAATGGTATTCCCAGAGTTAAACAACTAATAATATATTATTCAGAAACGGGTCTTGTTTTGCATCTTATATAATTACAATTTTAGAACAGTCAACTTTGTGAAATAACATCACACACATTGTAACAAATACATAATAATAATAATAATTATTATTATTATTATTATTATTATTATTATTATTATTATTATTATTATTGTCATTGCACGCATTTATGCATTTCCATCTCGTTCCATATTTGTCATGACATTAACAATTATCGTAGCAGAACTACCGCTCGATGGATTTATCATTACTGTTTGTGTGCGTACAATTTTCTTGGTGTATAATTTTGTAACGCGGTTTTATTGCACTTGAGCAATTTTTATCTATTAATTCACTTTGTTATATCATTTGTTATTTTCGATAGGGGCAATCTGAGGTTGGAATAGGACTGCCCCGCGGGCATCCTCATTAAGTAATAAGCAATGCCTTGCGTGACATTTTAATAATAGTTGATAACCCAACTTGAGTTGAGTGAAATCCCTTCTAGAGATGTATCATGCATATGCGAATTTTTGTCCAAATACACCCATCAGACATGAATCACGCATGGTCCTGATGTATATTGCATGCATACTTTTCAAGTATGGCTTATCAAAGGTGGAAATAATATATACCGTGTTTTTAATTCCAGCATTTGAGTGGCACATGAATTGTAGAAAAGAAAAAAAAATGTAAAAATGAGTATACTTTGTGTGAATGTAAAATATATATTTATTGTCTTGAATTCGAATACATTATAAAAACGAAATTGAAATTTAAAAATTAATTAAAATCGCGCTTTTCGTCACGCGCCTGTTGGTCATTCAACAGATTTGCAAATAGTATTTTGAGATTTACGGTGCGATTAATTTCGATGAAATTGAAATAAGATTCGAAAAAATATATTATTTCCAAAAATGTTTATGGCTGTTGATAGGTTTCATTAATGCTTTTATGACATACTAATGACTGCTAAACACGCATAAGACTTTAATTACAATGAATCTAAATCTTCGGCATTGATGGATCAATTTAAAATTGATTTCGTTTCATTTTAGTTTGACATGAATGGAAATCATTGAACAACAAAATCATTAGTAATGTTTCATCTTTTCGTTTGAATACAAGATTTGTAGAAATAATTTTTCATTTCCTTACGGTCGTTTTATGGGGTATTATTATGATAATACTAATATTTATATTTCAACAATTTAATTTCACCTTCAAAATTCGTGGCTGTAATTGTTCTGCGCGTTTGTTGTTTTCGTTATTACTGATATTTATTATTTTATTAATTTACCGAATGTTTACATAAAGTAATCGTCGAAATTAAACACAATCGTAGATATAATTTTACCTCTAATAGTCGTCATAAATTGCATTTTCAACGATACGACAAATTACAATAATATTTGTATAAAAACATCAGAATCGTTAAAACGACATTAATCAATTATAAAACTTATAATTTTACGTTTATTTCCATTTGTACGATCCCAAACTGTATTAACGCATTTTCATTTCTAGCCAACATTGAATGAAAAATTTATTTAACGGCTACAAAATGTATTATTTTATTTTACATACCCATACACACTACGTACGCGTATATAAATTGAATCGTACACGCACAACGGTTATTTCACAAAACTGGAAAGAACAATTCGAGCGAAAGCATAATATTTGTTTGCAACCTTCCCAAACAATTACACACATTTCTTTATAAAAAGCAAAAAGTCGTCTTGTTTCTTTGTTGTTCGATCGTATGCATTTGAACATACGTTTAGCCAAATATTATCGCGCATCGATGAGGTTTGTCATTCGAGAAGCGAGACAGCCAAACGAAGCGAAAGAGACAAGTTCTGTTTTCGCCTGGAGTTCATGAGTCATTACTGAATTTATTATACTTACTTATTGTTGGCGAAAGGCGAGCGATTTCAAGTCCGCTCGAAATCGCTGCAGTTCAATGCATCGATTGTAGGTTATCGATGGCGAAATCGGCATGATTTATAACAAATAAAATCACTTTCTGAATCCAAATAAATATAATACTTTCAGATAACTTACGTTTCTATGGTTTTCTTTCTTATTAATAAATAGAATTTTCAAAATTACGAAAACAATAAATGCGTCGCAAATTTGAGCAGTTGTTGCGTGTAAAGTTTAATGTTTATAAACATTTTCGACATTATAAGCGCCAATAATAATAACACAATTTTTCGACATAAACAAACTTGTTTGTTACGTTTGTCCTTCATTTCCGTGGAAGTAATTTGATACATAAAAAATAATTTGTAAGTCAATTTAAATTACGTTTCCTTAATCGTCGTGAATCGGGTATCTCCGATATCGGAGTATCGATATTTTTCATACATTAATTGAAATTACTGTAATTTTATGTGATCGATTGATCGCGAGCCGTGAATCAGAAATTAAACAATAATAATAATGAAAATAATAAATAACAGTGAAGGTTTATTATTGTAACGCGAGTAAAGAAGACAAAGGTAATTCAATCAAAAGTTGTAACCAAAAGTATCATGATATTCTATTGTGATTATCGCGATAATATTAAGTTACTTTTCGCGAAAATACTCGTATTCTTCTACACGCTCGTATCTACGTTAGCATAAGCAATTGGAAATTCGTAAACGATTAACACCAATAAGATTAAATTGCTCGATCGGTCTATCTATGTTTTTCATAGCTGCCGCTTTGAGCGTGAATAATTTTGAACCATAAAGTTCGAGTGAAGATTACATATGTTAACACGATAATATCGATCTGGGAGTGGTGCGCGTCGTGGCTTATTGGACTACTTACATCATGAGAAAATGGCTCTATAAATGAAGAAGTTCGAGTCGAATTTTTTTTTGTAAAAGTCATAACTCAAGACCAGTAATATTTAATTATAGACGTGAAATGGATGCGTATGTACGCACACGCACACACACACACACGCACACAAGAACATACCTCGAGGGCGTTATCGTAAAAGACGTTAAAAGTTCTCGGAAAAAGTTTAATTATTCGTGAAAATTGTTCGAGGGTGAACGATTTCGAATTTTGCAGGTTTTTACTCGATTTTGGATCCGCTTTTGATGTTAAATTGGCGTAAAGCGAATTTGATATTTAAAATGAATTTTTTTAATTCGGTTTAAAAAAAAACCGGTCAACTAATCGTTTAAATGAAAAAAAAAACTTTGTAACGAACATTAGCTTCTGAATAATAAAATTTAATTTCTTTTTAAGTAATAGTTCGAAGAAATAAAAATTGCAAGTAAATATTTCTTTTTTCATAGATAATATATATACATATATCAAACGCAATAACATTAATTTCGAAAAACGAGCAATTAATAATTGAGATTTGGTTTGCGTAAAATATATACGTACGATTCCGTTTAGTAACGCGAAACAGCTTAAAGAACAGTTAGCACTTATTCGTAACACTAATTAGTTACAAATCAGTAACTAAGTGTATTGAAAAATGGTTCGGCGTTGCAGCTGAATTGAGGTTAGGTTCAAAATGTTTCCGGTTGGATTATGCATAATAGGAGCGCGTATTAAATTCGAGAATCAGACGCGATTTAACGATAGTTTAATTGCGCGTATATTCTTGATCACTTTTTAAAGTTTGACGAGCAATTAGCAAAGACTGGATAAAATTAGACAAATTTAATTTAGGCTACGCGATCGAAACTACGCGCCGGCTATTGTTCTTAAAGCGTAACGCTTGTTCAAAGAAAAATATTTGTTTTATCTCGTAATTATTTCGCTTCAATAATTTTATCACTTTTTGAGATTAAAAAGCAATTTGCCACGAAGAACAAATAAGAGCTATTTACAAAATAGGAATTAAATTGGAGATAAAAATCAAAAATAAGATAAAGTTTATATAATTGTGTTATAAGTTAGTTTCAGTTAGTTTGATTTTTGTATCTTCGTCATCCACCGTAGATCGCGATTCTCGGCCTATTCGGTGAGTTAAAAACCAATCGCGGCTTAATATTTTGACCGAAGAAAGTGATTTTAGGGGATGTGTAAACGATTTCGATCGATATTGGAATGATTAATTGGAATGATTAAAGGAGATTAATTTCAACAGATTAGTTTCGTAAATTAATTATTATTGTGTTTGATAACGCTCTGTGTATCTCGTACGTGCGATAAATTGGGACAAAACGAAAATAATAATTTATATATTATAAGCTGCAATCAAAAGTGTATTAATTTACAAACCGACAAGGACAAACGACCTGACGTCTATGACTTAATTTTATAAATTGGTGATGTTATAATATATACAATGACTTTCAGTAAAAATCGACCTTATTCACGTTTCATGATATGGTTTGGATCAAGATACATCTGTCTGTCTTTATTTATTTAGTTATTCACAGTGTTTATTTATGCGATTGAAATTTGACGAACAAGATTTATTTCACATATACTTTAAATCAATCACATTTTTTAAGTAATCAAAATTCAATGAATGCAAAAAAGTACATTTGGTGGACAACAATAAGTGATGATTATTTATAAATAAAATTATAATACTCCCCGCCCCCCTCAATACTCTAATCTCAGAAGAACATCTGATCGATTTAAATGTTGCAGAATATTTTGATTAATTAGTGAATAATTGAATTAATTTTGAATAATTGACGTATAGATTTGACATAGACACGTTGCCGTTAATTTTTACATCATTATTCTAGATAATTATACAAAATTGAATAAGTGGATTATTAAGTTCAATTTTGGAGTTCGTTTTATTATATAATTATCACGAAAACGAAGAATTTTAAAATGATTCCAGAATCATTTTGGTTACTTGATTTCATACTATATAATTGCAATACAAATATCGAAATGAGATATTATAACCATTCGAATTTTGGTCAGAATTTCCAAAATTGAAGAAAATGAACAATTATTCGAAAATAAAATTTTTTTGATAAGATGGTATATGAAATTCGTTAAAAAAATTTCATAAAAAGAACCGTTAATCTGAGGATTTTAGAAATTAAGCAAAAATAAAGAAGAACGCTTGATATATATATATAACCTCGGGAATTAAACAAAACACAAATTATTATTATTTATGTAAAGTATATTAGTATTAATAATTATTTATTATTGTTATTATTATACACTGTAACTCAATTACAGTAATAATGATTAATTAATATGGTTTTCATTCTAATAATTTTTATATGATATTCTGGTTCGCCTTAAAGCACTGGGTCATTTGTTCAATTACAACCGGATTAGTATCAGCCAATAAATTCAAGTAATAATATATTAACAAATTCGATTATATACTGTATTAAAAGTTCTTCTAATAATCATTAAACGCTAATGGATTCGAATTTGTGTTGCACCTTGTTATTGTCGCCACTCAAAACGAAATGAATTATTATAATTTAATTGAAAAGTTTATGTAAAAAAGCATATCCGTATGAGTGTAAATACGGAGGCTTAAATTAGTTCTGCTTTTTGAACTGTAAAGGTCAGAGTGTCAGGCGCCATGAAAATCACAAAAGGCCTTTTACGGTACATTTATCATTATGCATTACAGAATATTATTATTTTCGAACTGTACATTTCGTGCGAGGTTTACGCCGTCCCAAAGATATCGGATAAACTCAGATTAATATTTTAGAACATAAACAAAATAAAGCATTTACGGCATTGTATCAATTTTTAAAAAGTAAGAACAATTATTTACTGAATAATACATATATTTTATTGAACTAAACTTCAATTTTGAAAGAGTAAGGATTACATTTTAAAATTAACGAATTTATTATTTATGTATACTGAAAAAAATATTAGAATAAAATTTACTATATTTTATAAATATTGCAGGATATAATTGCATTTATAACGAATATTCTTATATATATAATAGACATTATTATTTATAGAATCTCAATTACTGTATAATATTAAACCATCCCACGATTACTATATTTTTTTTAAGTGCGTATACATCGATATTGCATAAATATATATATATCAATTCTATATCACTTAAGTCCATTCCTTAATCACTTGTTTCATACATTAGTGTCAATCATTTAATAAACAATATATATTGTTGTTATTTATTACATACGTAGTATTATTTATTACATGAATAACACTAATGTATGAAAAATGTGATTAAGGAATTGGTTTTCAATAAATCCATTTATATGGATTAATTACTTTAATTAAAAAATAATGCAATATATGGTATTTGAAATGAATTGAAAATTTCATATCTTAAGTTCTTTTGTTAAGTTGATTATATTGTTGCTAATATTTGTGAATTATTAATATTTTTTTCACACGATTATGCTATAATACAATAATAATGTATGTTAACATTTAATTAATTAACATTATTGTAATGTAAATTGTTCTAATTAATTAAAAAATTGATGAAACTCATAATTGTACAACAAAATGTATACCTATGTATACCTATATAGTTGTAAATATTAATTTTAATAATATTCGTCATTATTTCAACCATTTGCGGAGGATTTACGATTTATCGGTTAAGTGTAAAATTACTGTTGTGAGTTAGAAGGTCGTGTAGAGGTTGAAGCTCCCTTTGAGTATCGCCCTAAAAGGGTCGAAGGTCCGTTTTTAATAGGGCCATTACTTTTTACCAAGTTGCAGACGTATTCAAGCGCGGAAACTTTGTGTATTCTCCGTATAGCAGCGGTATATTTAAAAGTAAAATAAATAATCTTATAATAAATAAATCAAAGAATGTTATTTTATATAAAATTATTTTATAAAAATCCCTGGAAAATAACGTACAATTAATATAATTTGCAGTCAAATTACGACAAAATTTGTTTTCTTGCTATTCTTTGTTATTACCTTAAATTGTAAACGGTATACCAAACAATATTTGCAATAAAATTTGTTTTAGATTTTACAGTAATACAAATTGTTATAGATATTATTAAATTTCATTTCGTATAAAACAAATTGACGAAATTTTTAGCGTGAACTTTTACTGACTTTGGCACAAAACAAACGGTATCCACGAAGGAAATTCTTTCTATGTATTATTTAATTTTAAATTCATACATTTTTTTTTTCACGAAACTAGCCGTATACGGTGGACAAGTGACTAAGATTTATTACATTTCTATAGCTGCTAGTAATGTTACGCATAACCTGACGGAACATAAACACACCGCTCATTCAAACATTAAATAACTGCAATATAAATATTTATACGTTATAAACGTTTGTATTGTATTTTTTTAACTTCCGAATATCCGCTTTTACGTTAACGCTTTATTTTATTATTATACCAATTTCTAATTTTCTCGCCTTCTGGAATCACATTCAAAACGTGGATTCCCGCGCACGGAATCTCAATACGCTTACAAATTATAATTTTGTTTTCAATTTCTATTTAATTGCGTATTAATAGTTACTGTTATTGCGCTTTCCATTTTTATTTTTTTTTATTTAATGCTTGTCATAAAATTTGAGAAACGGAAAATCCATATACAAATTTAAAGCCGGTAAAATAAAATTTTTGTAAAAGCAATTTGTCGGTTCAAAACCACGGAACAAGTTTTTCTCCGTTTTGTCGATTAATTTTATTTGTCCAGACAGTTGGTAGTTTTAAAGTTTTTGCCCCCACCCTTTTGAAATAAGTAAGTTTAATAGCACAATGTTGTAGAATTAGCCGTAGGATTCGATACGAAAAGAAATTCTAATCGATCTCGAAATAGTTGAGATTTTCTTTGTTTTATATAAAATTATATATTTATTTCATTGAAATACTGAACTGAGATTTCCACTGTATCATAAACTGCGTTTCGAGTTTATGCAAAATTTTATTTCACATCCTATTTAGTCTTATGGTACAATTAATAGTCATTATCGTTTACACAATTACTCCGTAATTTCGCGTTTTTAACGTGAAAAATTTGATTCGTAGTAAACATATTTTTTTATTTTATTGAACGCAACGTTTAATTGTTTTGTTATTTTATTACTTTCAATCGAACGAACACAAACAAATGTAAACACGGCCGGAATGTTTATGTTTATAAAAAGAGAAATTCTGGGAAATTACATGAAAAAAAAGTGCCTACACAGGTCCGTAGAAACAAATACGGGTAAATAAGAATCGGTGAATTATCGTTTGAATTACGTTTGTGATGGAATCCGTAGGAACCCGTAGCCGCGTTAATACGTTCAAGTACCATTGATAATTAAACTATTTTGTCAGCGCGTAATGTTGAATTTGTTACGTGCATGAGTAAATTTTCGACTATACGTTCCATCGAAATGATCATAAATAAATGTCCAATCCATTAGAGGGAATACATTAATGAAATGATTAATCTGGAATTCCTGTTTTATTAACGTGTTAATATCCCCGCATTAAATACGCTCGGAATTTCGCCGTGACTGTAGACATGACATTCCCCTTAATTTGTGCATATAAAATATAAATTATCGACCCAAGAATGTATATAACATTTATTTTCGATATATTACATAAGCGATCGCCGAACGCATTCAAACGTATTAAAGCAAACCAACGAGATGACACGAATTCGACGCGTTCAAACGTGTGTCCGAGCTATATTTCTCCGATCCGCATAAAAACGTTTTCGATTACAGCGATTGGGGCAATGTCGCGCGATATTAAAGAAAAATATTTGAAATTACTGCTTGGAGGTTATGTCACGCGTCAGAATTCGTAAACGGATAAACTCGATAAATTCGAGTGATCCCATTGAAAGGGTCGCTTCGTCTCGACCATTTTTCGACAGATCGACGGATCTGCTTCCTCGCGTGTGTATATATATACTGGTCTATGAATATTTTCTGTTACCAAATTACGTTATATCGAATTGCGAATAAACCGATCGTTTACGCGCGTTGCAAAGACCAGCAATTGCCTCCCCTTCGCGATGGTAATTCGCAATAATGCAATTGACGAACGATTGAGAAAAGCCACTAGCTATGATATCGTATTGTTGCATCTCGAGTCCCCCCACCCCTCCATCACTCGAGGCTGAGTCACCACCGGGACTTTTTGAATCAAAATCGCTGCACCACTCGGACGTCAATATTGCCCCTCGAAAATAAAAATAACCGAAATTTTGGCGCCCTCCGAATTCGTAATTGTTAACGAGACAATCGGGATTGTCCGATTGGCTTTACACCCGAGGAATTTCGTGGGCGGATGAGTCTGGTCCTTTATCTGGCAACACTGGGCATTGTGGCGCGCGACTGGGGTGCCGGCTCGGGCCTCGCCGGTCCTGCGGCGCTGCTCGTCCCGACTCCCGAGCACCGCCGTCGAACCGTCTCCCGGGCCTTATTCTTTCCTTGACCGTCGAGGAGTGCGCATCGCCGGTTCAAGTATCTCGATCAATCGCCGGTGAAAGGCAAGTCGAGAGCGCGCATCTCACGTAGCGTGTGCCGCGTCGCGTAACCGCGTCTTCGATCGGCGTCAGAATTTGCAGCCGAAACAAAAGTGCCAGCTGGTCCTGGGGATTCGAGGCTCGTCGCCGATTCGACGTTTTGCGATTTCGCCAGTGAGCCCGAGAACGCAGGATAGACAAGGACGGAGTACGAGAGTGAGCGAACTCGGGATCGATCGAAAGCCGGGTGAGTGTTCGCCCAAAGCGAACAGCCTTTCGGCTGCTTTCGGGCCGCTACGAAAACGTGCCGATTTGTCGTGGGAACCGATGCAAGTGATCCGAATCGACGAAAGTGACGTCACGTAGATATTAATCATTAAAGTGCAGCGCCGTATACCTGTCCTGTTCTCATTGCGAGTGAACAAAAAGGTTTCGGGATTTTCGAAGCTGCGATCGGACCGTTGACAAGGGTAACGCATTTTGTTCAACCAGACGGAGATGAATGCGCATTGCGTGCGGAATGTATATGTCACGAGCGAGCAGGTTTGCGTTGAGACTCGGCTTGCTTTTTAGCGGCGCGTCTTGCCGAAACAAACACGAGCTTCGCTCGAGACGCGCCGATTCGACCTGAACCCGGCTCGAACAAAGGGATCGGCGTACGAATTAGCGTTCGATCCGATCGCAAAGAAAACGTCGGATTCGCCCCCGCGAAGTATCGAATTTTCGGGCGTAAACTGAGCCGCGCGAATCGACGCGAGGCGCGACGGCTTGGTCGCGCGACCGCCCGATCCGGGCCCGGACGCGATCGGTTTCGCGACGGGAAAAGGCCGTCGAAAAGCCGATCGAAACGCTTTTTAATAACTGACGATTGGACGGAGTAGCGAACGCCGCTAGTGCCGGAGTGTGGCACCGTTGCCGGCGGCGCCGCCGCTGCCGCCACCGCCGCCTTCTCGCCTATAACGTCGAGCGTTCGGCTTGGGCCGAACAGTGCAGTAGACTGTAGGCAGTAGGCCGCGCGTTGCTGATTCATATAGTAGACGAAAGTCGCGCGAGTGTGCTCTCTTCGTTACACGCGAACTCAACTATTGTCTGCGCATCGCCAAGGTGTTCTCATCCGAATAGTGCGTTTGTCACGGAACTCTGGAATAAAGCGCGAGTCGTCCGAACGTAGGTAAGACCGCGAGTGCACGTGGGCCCGCTAGTCCCAACTCGGCTTTCGATTCGTTTCGGGCCGGCAATCGCCGCGGACACGCCGCGACCAGTGCGAAGCCGACGGCGCGCAATCGCCGCGTTCGTAAACCCCCGAAACGCCACGCGTTTTCGAACGCCTCTTTGTCAGGCGCGCGGTCGCCCGCGAAATGCCTTGCGCTCGTTTAGGTTAACCGGCGCGGTTTCGCCATTTTGAACGTGCGAGCACGCAACGCACGCAATCGATAGCGTTGCGCCGCACACCAGTCCGACTCGGCTTCCAAAATTTCGAACCGCCGAAAAGCCGGGCCAACGTGGAACGGAACGGAACGCCGCGCCGCGTTTAAACCGTGGTTTTAGTGTGTGGCGCGCGGCTTCCCGTGAGCTTTCGGGCCCGCTTTTTTCCGTCCTTTCTCTCTCTTTCTCTCTTCGTCTCTCCCTCTCGTAAACCCGAAACGGAGTCTCGCAACGGTCCCGCAGCCGCCGCCGCCACCGCTTTGTTCCAACTACGCTTTGACCCTTTCGCCGCACGCGCCATCTTGATCTCGGTAATACCTCGCCGTCTCTGTCAAATCGACATTTTTCGGTCAAAATCGACTGACTTTTTTTTGCCCTCTTTGTTTCGACTCAACCGAAACGCAGCGCTCGACTCGCGGCGACCGCGCGCGTGTTCGCGTCGCGAAACCCACGCCAGAGGATGAAAAGTCACCTTTCTGTGCGTATTGCGTTACAGTATTTACTTTCGAACTAATATTCCGGCTATCGGTTCGTGTGCAATTAAGCGTTTCGTGGCGAGAAAAGTGGCCGTTTTGACGCCTCGACAATTATATTGCATTTCAATCGTTGTAGTCCATCGACTCTTGATTCGGTATCGAAATTTGTATCGGCTGAAAGAAACTCGATGCTCGGCGTTGAAAACCAATTAGAAACTATCGGTTCTATTTCGCAATCTATTATACATAAATACTTATAATATATTTTTATACATAATTAACTTTATTAGCTTTTTATCTGGTCAATTTTAGTGCCAGAACATTCCACTTTAACGTATTAAGATCATTTTTTATTACTCCAGTCTCATTTTTTTTTATTTTTATTTGTTTTATTTTTTATTATAAGAAAACACCTCGCTAAATTGGATTTGGCTACGTTTACGATTGTTAATTCTTTTTTTTACCAAATCTGTAATTGTAAAGTCAACTAATTGTTATAATTACATGTATGGTGTATGTGTATTCCCAATGACACACACAAACGTTACATACAAATCTGTTACCAAAAAGGCACAATCTTAACTTTGATCGTTTCGCCAAATTTATTGTTAACCAATTTGAATTATTGCCCTGTAAAGCAATTTGCTTTTCACATCAAACTGACTTGTGACGTTGTTTGCAGTGTTTTGAACCATAGGAGGTGAAGTCGCAAGACACTACACTTGACTTTGATAATTGAACTTGAATTGGTCAAGTAAAGAAAATGATGATTAAAATCTGATCTAAGAAGAATTTCCAGGAATAATTTATGTCGCAATAACTTTTAAAATAGACACCGCTGCCTCGTATCTCGCGGAGATAAAGTAATGAGAGTGTTTTATCAAAAATTCCAGCGCGTGCATTTTTAAAGAAACAAAACATTTTCATTAATGATAAGCCTGGCGCTGCAATAATAATTTAAATTACTCAACGTTACTCGCAGCGCTTCTTTGTTTAAAATGGTGTAATGGTTTTGACGCGCGTCGTCATTCTTTTCAAATTCAGATATTTGTTCTTTTAATAACATCATGAACTCGATTCAACAGAGCGGAATCTTATCAGCCGCTTCTTTATAAGACAACCGTATTGCAACTGAATGAATTCATTAACTTGTTCGGGCTTTGTTTTTGATCTGAAGAATTCAGCCACATAGATGCATTGCACGCGCTGCTTTGATTAGAAAAAGAGGGAACGTGCTGTTAACCATCAAATTATTATGATGCCTGCATACGATGCCAATCATTAAATGATTATTAAATTACAATTAAACGACGCGCTTAACAAAATTGTAAAGTTCATATCATGCGTGTCCGTGTGCGTGTAATACTTGTATGTGCCTATTTCTGACAGTTGTTTCAAGATTGGAAATTAATAATTGATATTCAGTTTAGGATGCATTTTATTTAATTTTACAAATTATGTTCAGCAAGTGCTGGAACTTACTTCCATTATTATTATTATCATTATTATTAGACTTTTATTAATTTAAAATTATTTGTGACATTTTGTTTTCCATAGTATTATGAATATTTGTACAAGATATACCTCGATATAAATCATGGCTGGTGCTTATATGGTACCAATATGGAGAAATTAAGTGTAATTATTACATAGGATATACTGGAAAGTACTTTGTTATGCTGCAAATAGAACATTGACAACGCAGAGCATTGATTCCCGGAAAGTTGTAATATCACTTTTTGTGACAAATCTGCACTTCATGAATCACAAATGATGTATGGCTGTTACTCATGAATGACTCCTGGAATGAACATTTAAGGAATTTTGTAATGTTTGTAGCATTATCATTACTCACGATGAGATGTCGTGGAGCTACGTCGCTAATCAGTGCTGGTCTTGTGAACTTTAACTGGAGTGAAACCAAAATCAGAACCAAACGGGAGTCTGAACAGACATTCTTTATTGACAGCAGTCATTAATTATACGAAAAATGGATTCTTTGGAAACAATGTGTCAAAAGGACGTGGGACTTTCTCCAAATTTATTGCTAACGTTACTTAAACATTTTGATAAAACCATGACTTGATGGTGATTTAATGAAATTTAAATTTTAGTTTCGCAGAACTGGTATTTTCCTGGGACACCACAGTTTGTTCCATGAAGCAACGAACGAAACGACTGATTTTTGGTGAGACCCAGTTAACGTGAGAACGGAGCATGAAATTTAATATTTATATTGTCGATAACGCGCCAGGCATCGACTGAACATTTGAATTGTGGAAGCGATTAAGAAGACAATCGAGCATTAATGGTTAAATATTGACAAGTTTGTCGCCGATTCTACATTCGGTGGAAGAACTTTTCTCGAATATTGTATTATTCGGTTTTTATTAGACGTTTGATTTCAAAACTTGTTTATTGCAAAACAAGCGATTGCGTTAACACGAAGCCGATTTTATTATTCTGGCAAAAGCAATTAAGATTTGTTTAATTGAAAGACATTAAATTTTATAACACAATGAAAATGTTATATAATGTATTGAACAATGTATGATTATGTCTGAGTGCAAGTCATTATCATGAGTTGCCTTCGTGTTTGAGCAGTCTTCAGGAGAATACAAAATGCCTGCCTCCACCCAAAACCATTGACTTATTTATTTCACAAATAATTATGGGTATAACAAGAATCTAAATGGTTCAGTTTAGACCAATTAATACAGACGAAGTTTTATATAATTAAATCGAGCGTCAGATCATGACAAATTTACTCCACCGAATATTTCTGGTGACATTCACTATTTATGGAATAACTAATTGAAAATAATGTAGCAATTATGACGATTGCAGGATTATAAATGGCGTCTTCAATTACACGGAATAATGAAAATGAAATTGTATTTCGATTATTGATTCAATTTATCAATTCATAACAATTGGATTATTTGAAGCTAACAGTCAGCGACGTAAAGTTAAATATTCGGAATTGAAAATTCATACAAAAATCACAGATACCAATTAAACAACATTCGTGCCAATTGGCAACGAAATTGCCTTCAGAGCATTGATCACAAACAAGCAACTCTACAAAATAAACCACACTGGAGAACAAGCGGCTGATCCAAAAAGCAGACACTGGTTGCTCGTTCGGCGTCGAATTTTGAGGATTTGGGAAAGACGTTTGGAAATCACTTTCTATACATCCCTTTCTCCCGCTTTCTATAGCTTCCACGGGCAAATTCTTTTTTTGTTACATCCACTTGGGTTTTTTGACGCGCCAAGTAAACGTGATCGGCGAAGACCTGAAAGCGAACGAAAACGACCGTGAGCGAGCGAGACTAAAAGCAAGAAAGGAACAAGTTAGAAGAAGAAGCAGGGAGGTGCTGTTGCGAGCGCAAAATGGATCTTTTGTCTGCCCGTTTTACGGCCTTGCAGGCGGATTTGCTCTTTACAGTTATTCCAAAGAGAGTCCATTCCCCCCCGCCCTTCTCGGGCCACTCTCTTCGCCGCGCGTTATCTATTTATATTTTATTCGAAATCCGCGCGCAGCTCCGCCGCCAACTCGGATCCCTTTATGCCGATTTTATGCGCTACCTGTGAAATGCGCTTTTGAAACGCAGTCAAGGCTTCTACGAAAGCGAGTTGTCTTGATTCGAGGCGTAAGGCGAGATGCACGCGCGTGCATCTACGCGTCATATTTCGTTACATGGTGACATTGTATCGGGTGTTAGCGCGTTACATGTTCAAAATGTGGTCGAGATTGGTGGCGTTCGACATCCTTCATTTTTTGCGCGCTCTCCGGCCGCGTCTTCTGCTTCTCTTCTGCCGAGCAAGTTCTGGCACGTTAGCTTCAGGTTATGAGAGGATCATGAACATGAAATTGAACGGGATAGTAGGAATTTCAGTTTGTTAGAAAGTTTGATTCGGTTTGATATGTGTATGTGTGTATGTATAGATGTAAATAAAAAAAGTGGATTTAAAAAATGCAGTTTAATTGAGATTGAAGACAGATTAGTGTAATGCAAGCGTCAACTTTTTTAATCAAATTGATGTCTGATTTATTATAATTTAATAAATTAAATAGCGGTTCTATTTTAAATAACCAATTTTGATTGCTTTTGAATATTTTATGAGCGCTGTTAATGATTAAATAATGAATGGCGTTAAAAAATGGATCAAAAAATACATCGACTGTTTGCAGTTTAGAAAATTAGAGCTTTGGATGGAATTGCTAATTATAGTCAATGTGTTTTGTTTAAATTATTTAGTTTGCAGTATCACAAGAACAATTAAAGCACTTTTATTTGTTTAAATCGTAATATTTTTTTTTATATAACTGATACAGATAATGATGTTTCATCAGCATTGGAAAAAATTTATGTTTTATAATAATGTGCGTTATCAATTAAAGATTAAATATTTGAATAAAAATCCGTGTTAGACTGGTTTGATTTGAACAAATAATATTTATATATTTTATGAATCGTAAAATTTTAACTGGTAAAAGCCTCACAACAATTATTATTAGTAATATTTGTTTAACAAGTTTGTATTTATTTTTGTAATGGCATTTTTAACAGTCAATTTTATTTGTAATGAACTTGGTTTATTGTTTGAACATACATAAAATATGTAACAAATACTATATATTGTTAGTAAAATATTAAAATGAATTTAAATAATAAAGTTTATAAAATGTTGCAGGATGTTGTTCTGAAATTTACATTTGCTCCGTAGCTACTGTTCAGTTCACCTACATAAGTTAATAGCAAACGACACAGGTTAATTATCTAATAATTGACAACTGCAAGTGACTGCATACAAATGATCAACGCAGTCAATTATCACATTGAAAGTTGGCACTCGAAATTCATTTACTGTAACGTTTGATTGCTGTCAAGAATTTCATTCTGCATTAGAGTCTCTATGGAAGTTCAGAGGACATTTTATGAAGCCTCAATTTGACGTATCCCGAGAAAACGTAAAATAGAAATAACGTCGCCGGATTTCGTTGACATTTCTCGAAGGCAACAAAGTTTCTTAATACTTTAATTAACTACGCTTTCGACATGTCTCCGCAGTTTTAGTCGCATTATTTTTAATTCAAAAATAATTAACACTCGGATGAAACAGTACATTCGATTGTATTCGTTTTAACGAGATAATAATGTTGGTTATCGTACAATAATTAATGGCTACAAAGTTGTGTCCATTAATCTTAATACAAAAATGCATTTCAGGCCTGCACGCGTTGTTTCAGTTATAATTCAATTATTTGTAAGGAAAAAAAATACAAAAAAAATTAGACGCCGTCTAAATCGACTGACTGACCTTATTATACAGAAACGTTTATCAGTCACAATTTTTGATTCTTACGTAATGCCAGATATAGCGTTTTAACTCTAACCATTATTAACGACATCTAAATATACCCAATCGAATACTTTTGTTTAAATGAGTTTAGAACGTTGCTATTAAAAGCGCGTGGTTCGATTGCGTGCATTACGAGAAACAACGCGAAACATAAACGGAGTGCTTGTAATATTCAAATGTACCATCAAAGTGAAATCCAAACATCATAAAAGGTAGATAATTTGCATTATAAATGACTTACGAGTCTTGGTGGCTGAATGATTGGAGTTCAAAACTTCCAACTGGAGGTATGCGGGTTCAAATCTTGATGTTGATCTTGAGTCTGATATTTTTTTGGATGAAATGTATAGCAATAAACTCTTCTAAAAAGAGATTAACGAAAATTCCATAATTAATATAAAATAGTCTTGACTGACTGATTAAAATTCAAAGCTTCCGACTCAAGACACGAGTTCAAATCCTAATATCGGGCTCGAATCCTTTGCTTGTTTTTGGATAAAACGTATAACAGCAAATTAGTCTGGAAATAATTAATTCTTGCCATCCCATTGTCTTTCTTATTAAACTCAGTCACGTCGCGCTCGACGATTCGCATTCCTAAAGTCATTATCACGACCTTCGGTCATTGTGTACGTTATTTATACGTTGTAAAGTTATTCCCAAAACAAACATTTACGACGAATTTACGACTTCCCGTGACACCATTTTCGAAGCAGCTATGATACGTTCAAGACTGCAGACCGAGGGCTCTCCGAGCTTATTAATTATAACACGAGTACCAGCATCAGTAGCCCTGACCAGAGAGAACCATTTGTCTTAAGTGGTTTATCGACAAATGGTTGCAGTTGTTTGAACTACACGTTGTGTGCGGATGTGAAATTTGGCTTTTGTAAATGAGTGATTACAATGATTGGACATACGGAGCATGCTGCGAATTTGCCATATCATAATGTAATTCCGACATTTTATTGCGATGTGCGCGGATTTGAAGAAACAGATGCAAATATAAAATTGGAAAATGCCTTGTAATTTGGTCCAATTGATATGTATATATATAATACTTCAGTCGTAACTTTTCATGTGTATTGATTGAACTATTAGTATAATTTTCAATTGTGTGATGCTCGTGTCATTGGTCGAATTACACGTAGATAACATGATTTTTTAACTCAAAAAACTTTTTTTTTTCTCTTGTATAAAATAAAATTGTATATTACAGTGATTATTCATATATAATGATAACGTCGTTGAATTATCTATATAATTATATGCATGTTTTATGAATATTTGTGAATGTGTAAATATACATATATATATTTATATAATATATAAGTGTATGTAATGAATGGCTTAAAGTGAAATAAAATTAATTTATTACTGGATGAAGGGTCTCAAATAATTGATGAATACGAGTGATTAATATTAATAATGGAGCAATATGATTTTTACTTAAGGGTGAGACTTATATATAGTCAAATTGATTTGCATGTAATAAATTATTAATGAGAACTGTTGGGACGGTTATTAACTAAATATAGCAACGCTTTCACAATTTGATGTAAAAATAATCCAAGCATTTTTATTAAACGATTTAATTGTCCTACATATAATATATATCTATATATATATAAATAATATGTATGTATATAAATGTATATGAAAAGAGAAGAGCTGCATATTTACATGCAGCCAATTTACAAGCAATAAAACTAAATTAGAAAACACTTGACTTTGCCTATAAAAATAATTGAATTGATAAACTTAATTAACGCTTTACAACTTGTATCTACGTTTTTGCCTTTTTTCCTTTTTTTGCTCACTTTTGACCTTGAGCATGTATGTTGCACTCGCAAATGCACATTCGTTGCATATAACATGAAAATGAGCTATTTTATATATATATATATATATATATATATATGGCAGTATCCTCGAATCATCTCCATTTCTCCAAGTACCGTTATTTGGACGTTTTAACCCAAAAAGATACTAGATAAAGACATCAAGATCACAATTAATAAATCATTTTCCGTTTCTTTTAACGACATAAAAATTAACACAACATGATTCATCGCGGTGATATTTTAATCTATTATAACATCTCGAGCAGCGTCTAATTTTAAAGAAACGCCAGGACGGACTGCGATCCGCTCGGACTTAATAACCTTTGAATGAGATTTATTGAACTATTTATCGGGCCAGCGATTGGCTTGGATACACAATTTATGAACAATCAAGTCATGACCCAACTTTTGAATGTAACGGTTCGTCTGCAACAACGCTGCTAATCCTTTGTTTATCGCGCCGTTATCAATTATTTGTGTCAAACAATAATCTCGTAGGCAACGCCGTGCATACAATAAAAGCCCATTGAATCCCATTAGCATATTGTTTAAAACATCTGGATCATTGCGGGCGTGCATTATGCCGCACATTTTGTGTTTCGCTTCGGGAAGCTCGACCGCGGTTCGGGTCGTTAAATAATCATCCTCGAACAAGTCAAAACTCATTCCTGATTAGTTCAAAAGCGGTCGGAGTCAAGTTGATTAATGTTACAACGTCGGAGACGCGGCGACGTTCCAAATTTCTAACGCGCCCTTTCTTCGATCGAACTCGAAATATTTAATACCTATTTCCGCCGTTCCGACTTTTTTAATCGCGAAGTTAATTGTCGCTTTTAAGCGGCGCACGACTTTTTAGTCGCAATCTTCGAAGATTAGGAAATGTGATCGGGGTAGTTTCGGAACATATAGGTTTTGTGCATAACGTTTGTTCGCGGGCGTTACAGAAGTTTTTATTACAAATTTCAAAAGTTAATTAAATAAATTATGACAATATCGGTGTAAGAATTGGGAAATTGAAAACAATATTTTTGATACAAATTTTTTCGAATTGTGAACAAATGAATATATATATACTATACAAGTACACGGAGAATAATGTTTAGCTGTGACTAATAAACGTTCTTTCAATTTAAATACATGTTTGGCTAATTCAGTAAAACATTTATTTAAATTGAAAGAATATTTATTAGTCTCAGCTAAAGTTTATTCTCCGTGTACAGTTAAAATAAAACAATTTTTTTATTTCTAACAAAAATAATTCTCGTTCGCGTCAAAATATCAATTTAATTTCGAACGACGTTCCAAGGTTTTGAATTTTCGATTATAAATGATCCTTTCTAAGAGGACATTACGTCGTCGTCATTATTATTATTATCATCACTATTATTATTATGATTAATATTATGTATCGGAAAATCGACTCCGGGCGATCCCGTGGAATTGTCATTCAGCGTGAAATGACGTTGTCATGTTGTCGCGTTATTATGAAGTGCCGGAGATTGACCGTGGCACAATAGCGCCGAATAATATCGGCATTTTCCAATACTTGTTCATTAATAGCCGTCCCGCGTCAGGCTTAGATCCACCAACACTTTCATCGCCGCCGTCTCGTGGCGCGCGCTTTTCTCATAACTCGCCGAGGCTCATTCATCACGTTGGTCCCTCGCGCCTCCTGCAGCACCGCGCTCATCTTGCAACGCAGTAACGCGATCCGAACATGTTTGCGCAGGTGACGTTCTGATTAGCATGTAACGTTTATAAATGCCGTTTTTGACAGAGAGAATCAATAACGTCAACAATAACATTAAGAGGTTTTAATCAGGCGCGGTTCGCTTTTGACGAATCAATCGCGCGCATCTGTTTTTCGCGCGAGCAAACGGATTTTGCTTTTTGTACAAACGCGACAAATTTGTTGAACGCCAAATCTGTTTGTTCGCGGCAATTAATGTAAACAAACAACCAAAACGCGCGTCGCGTTTATTTTGAGACATAAAAATGGAACGCTGAACAATTTACTGTCCAAGAAACGTGTTCTTTGACGGATTATCGAGTCGATGATGCAAACGAGATTTCGGCCGCCGAGAATGTAAACAATGCGCGCGCGCGCATCCACGAAAACAAAGCTCGAATCTTCGGAAAACACTTAAACCGTGATCGAGAGCGTTCGACTCGAAACATTTCATTCTGCGTATGAATATTCATAAGATAATAAAGACAAATTGTAGCATCCAAACGTCTCGTTAATTTATTGACATGCTGCGTATATCCTTTATGTCTACGTTTATCATGCAACGTGATTAATCGTTGTAGTTTTCGTTGACGATACGTATATATAGCGCGCGTCTTGAAGACCATTTTCCCGAAATTTATGGCTGCACCGATCGACGCGGTGAAATCGCTCCGCGTTTGTAATTATTGTTGTTATGACTCGCCACTGCAACGTTTAAATTTCGTTTATCTGACGACAAATTGGACGCGACGAAAATGTAACGGTCAGAATTAAAATTCGTGGAATTTGAATGTAAATCGAGTGAAAATAAGAGAGAAATAAATAATAAAATAAAAATAAAACGTAAACATTAGAATTCGGAAGGTCAACAAAGGCCGCATGAAAACATACAAGGACTTCGAAGTAAACAAAAACAATTTTAACGCAAACATACGGGTTTTTGCCGTAAATACAGTATTTACAGCAAACTAAACTGTTATCCCTTTTCAATTATAAATCTCATTTCTTATTTGTTATGTAAATGGCGCGCTTCGCCACATATTCGTGTGATATCAATATTACCACT
>JABFQC010000577.1:0-25596 GCA_022817085.1 Psilanteris sp. ZL-2020
AAGAAGAATCGAACTAAATAATAAATTTGAAAATAATTTAGAAGGCTCTTTCGTGTTCTCCAATTTGTTATCTAGATCCGAAGTCGTGTTCATTAAGCCGGAAAGTGTCAGTTTTTGGAAGCGATCTGTTCCCCGGAGTTTGACTGAAAGCCTAGTTTGTCAAAAGGGCCTAAATAAATAAGATTTGATTTGAACACGGCATTCTGTTGACAGTTGGTTTGAACTAACAAGTCTAAAGAAATGTCGCCCGTAATCAGATGGAACAGCAGGTACCAATGATTATCATCCGATTACGTAGACAAAATGCTAATTGTAAATTAGTATGGTAAGCAAATACAAGCTTAAGGCGAAATTAAGCGGCGTTACACGTGGTTAATCCGTGGATTATACGTGACGTGTTTAACATTAAGTTGAATCTGCAATAAACATTTGGCAGTCTGTTCCTGGTATATACCTGCATGTGCACCATTAATGGTATATCGTCGAAATTAATCTGGAACGTGCCCTGGAATAATTTCTGTGACTACCATAGTCTATGTAAATGCATGCTTGACCTCGCGTAATGGGTCGGGTAACTCATACTCGCCAAAGTCGACAAAAGTGAAAAGTACATCTGATAAGGCTCGGTTGATCCACGAACGTGCTTATCGAACGTTTCATTCAGTTTCGGTTGGACGGTGTTTTGTTTCCAGACTGAAATGAGATCATTGTTCGCGTTCGTTAATTTTAGAGGCAGTGATTCAAGACCGCAGCTTAAGGTTTCAGATTGAATCGAGGTTGTGTCGGGCGTGTTTATTTAAAGCCGCGGAGCAGCAAATTATTTTCGTGCAATTAGAATTAACCTAATCGACGAGCTCACTGGCGTCGTCTATTTCCTGAGTTACTACTATTCATAGTTACACCTAAATACTATGGGTTCAAAATCAAAGAATTGTCACGCGTCTTTAAAGTTTCCTGGATTAGGCAAAGAAAACCGGATGAATCGTTGCGGGAAATTTGTTATTAATTATTATTTCCCCGGTGATGTATAGATTAGTAACCTGCAACTAAGTCAGACCTTTATGGGTTTTTTTTTTAAATTTGTACACTGAAAAAAATAATCTTATAAATTTCATCAAACTAGATAATAAAAGGAGGGAAAATGGGCAAAAATGTAAATATTATGATAAATTATGGTTAGAAAATTCTAAAAATATGTCAAATATTACCAAACAAATGATAAAAACAACGATATTGTCTAATGTTTATTTACGTTTTTGCTCACTTTTCCTGCTTTTATGATCTAGTTTGGTAAAATTTGTAAGATTATTTGTTTCGGTGTATCTAAAAATATTGCAGTTAATGTTTCAAATTCGACTTATGCTCTGGTATTATGTTTATTCTTCAATTAAGTTAAAAAAGCGAAGTATTAATATTTGTATTTATCTTTACGATCGAATTATTGACATAATAAAACCGCATGAAATCGTAATTTACGTATTTATTAGTAAATAAACAGCGGAAATTGAAAACAGGATTTGCGGTAAAATTGAATTTACTCATATAAACAATAGTAAATAATATAATTCGTACGTCGGGCATCGAACATATATATGGGCTCGCTTAGTTAGATTACACGTTGATCCAACATGATCCGGTTAAAGCCTACTATTTCTTAATCCAACAGTTCAGCTACGAGATCGAACATATTTCGATTTATCATAAAAAAAAAAAAAGAAAAAGAAAAAGAAAAGAAATCACGTATTTTGATATGAAACTTGAGAGGATATGAATTATTTCCGTAAAGTGAGAGTACCCGAATGCAAAAAAGCAAACAACATATGCATGAGGTCACGCGTTATAGTCTGCTGATTTTGCTTAACAATGTAGTAAAATTGAAGTCGACAGATATATATATATATATATATATATATACATATAACTTCAGAATATTGCATGAATCTTTTGCAAATAAATTCAACTACTTTACCGTACAATTCATTACCACGGTTAAATTCAATTCCGTCCCGAGTCGGCAATTAATTTCCCTCCCAAAGAAACAAAACTGTGTTGCGTACAAGTGACGTCAGATGAACTGAAGAAAATTCGCACAGTCAAAGCAACAATACAAATCTGTTACGTTTTCCTGCTCCATTCGAATGCGACGAATTTCGCACGCGCCAGTTTTTCACGCACTCGACGAAGCCGGTGACAGTTATTGCATTTCGAAATCTAACAGGAACAAGTTTGATTTCAATCTTTACAGAGGCTTTATCGCAACGAGTTTGTTGTACTTCAATCCAGCTCCATCCATAATTTGCTTAGTATTGAATTCAAAATGAATAGCATTACACTACAGAGTTCCATTTTCTTTGTCGTCTTCCGCGTCAGTATTCAAACCGCTCAAAAGCATTGCGTTACAAACCTATACACACACATATATATATATATATATATATTTATATATATTTATATATATTTATACGATATCATACCCAGCAACATTTCACGCGCCACCCATATACCCGCAAATATTTTCAGCAGACGCGCTTTTCGAAATGCATTGCATAACCCAAACGCATTTCATATAAGGCGACGTGGAAGCAAATTTAATACCGCGCGGTAATTTATTCCGGCCGAATAAGGACAGCCTTGCGCGCGCGTTTTTCGGCCCGCTGGAAGCAGCGCGGATCAATTAAGTTTCGAAAATTGGGCATCGGCCGCGCCAAAAGAAGGACGTTCGGCCGAACGCAGGAAGCCCGCAACTGTTGCGACGTTTCGGTGGAAGAGATATTCGACGTCGTCGCATGACGCGCTCCGCGAGCGTTCGCCCATCAATGCCTGGCCTCGTTCAATTGAACGCGGCGGCACCGCAAAATCAGTTTCGCCCGACAATGCCGGATCGGGAGTTCAATGACGACCGGATCCGTAACATCTGTCCGCGTTTCGCTCTCCATCCTGTGGCCGGGAGTCGCACACAGACGACAGATAATGACGAAGTGCGCCATTATACGCATCCGTCATATGCGCCCCGTGTCGTGCATTGTGGTTCGCGGTGCACAATGGCGCTCGCGCAAATTTAAAGCGTTGCGTTTTTTGTGGGCGCGCGCTGCTTCAAATTCATTCCGCGCGGCAAGTGGGATGAGTCGTGGAAACGTTGTCGAACGGGGCGCCACAGCGGCGTGCAAAATCGAATGTCACTTTAATGCGCGCTCGATGGTCGAGTCGTTTCTGTCGCGTCGCAAATTGGACGGGTTTTAATGGCTTTCGGGCGCGTCGCGTTACGCCGGTAGAAAATGGCACGCCGCGCGTCACGTGCGAGGCGTCGCTGCGTTTTTAATTAGACGCGAGAAACGACTCGGTCGGTTCGGTTACGATTTCAGGAGGTATAACTCGGTGTAAGACGAGTGTAATTTCGAGCCGCTTAAATCGGCTCTTCGATTTTGACGCGACGTCCCGAAGCAAGACAAATCTATTAGATTTGTTTTTGCAGCGTCGTTCGTCGAGGCGCGCGACAAGAAAGAATTTCCTAGACGACCGGATTGCGATACGCCGAATGGTCGTTTTGCGTGCTTCGTATATCGGTTGATAAGCAGAAAAACCTCGTCGTCGGCGAGATTCGAAACCAGTTCTGTGGGATCAGGCGCGCTCGCGAGCCGCCGCGCGGACCGACGGCGCTTTGATTCGTTTCAACGACTCGCCTGACCTTCCGCGAAACGCGAAATTGCGCGAGGGCGTTTGGTTCGCGCGGCGCGTAATGCAACGCAATTTGTATGAAATAATCAATTTGTGGGCCGCAACGGTTGTATAATTTTGCATACGTATATATGTTTACGAGTCGAACGGCGTCGTAAACCGTAAGCCGCTTTTGTTGCGCGCGTGTCTATTTTGTGCGCGCGGAATGAATTTCCCGAACGCATTTGCTTTGCCAAATCAAAAGCACAAAGAAAACATGGATAATGCAGAGCTTAGGAAAATCGTATAACGCGAATGTTGCTCATTTACATTTCATTAGTGTCAGAAGCGCTTGTCCGACGTAGCGCGCGCATAGCATTAGACTATCTTGATCCAAAACGTGCATATCTTTTATTCATATCGGCTCGCGTTTCGTTCTCACAATAACAGATCGATCGGCGAGTTTTTGCGGCTCCTTTGACCCACATTTATAAAATGCGCATAACGAGTCAACGGACGTCGCGGTGCGCGCAGTCGGACGAGGGAGCGCGGACCGATAAGTTGCGAAGTTAAAAAGATAAAAGGAAAAAAGTAGCTCGGCCGAATAAAGCCGTGCACGTGTCGGACGAGTCGGTGGACCCCGACGATATTCAGTCTGACACGTGGCATTCGGCATCATTCGCACCGTGCAATTTGTGCAACCTGCGCTTATACGAATCCGCAACATGTGGCTCGCCGCATGTTGCGAAAATCTAGAGATGTCGATCGGTTCGGCGGGGCTTTTACGATTGCGCGCGCGCGCGCGTAACAGTTCGTCGAGCAAGGGCGAAGACGCGTATTTAATTCCGGAATTAAATCGTCGTTAAACGACCGTCGCCGAGCAATCGGCGTGCGGCTACCACGCGGATTCAAAAATTCAAAGCAATTCGCGCGAGATTTATGTTATTGACGATCGCCCTTTAATCGCGAAACGATCCACGAACCCGTTCACGGTGCTTTCGGTCATTTCAATGATTTTGCCAAGCCGTCGGCGGTTATTAATCGCTTCAATTACGTCGACCCGATGATGCCGTTGACGAAAGTCCGCGTTTCGTTATTTATGTAAAGTGAAAACAGTGGACTGGAAATATGTTTCGGCGAATACAAATGCCCAATTCGAAATGCAGTCGAATGATTCGTTTAACGGATTTTGTTTTACAGTTGTGCGAATAACGACGACGTCTTTCCTTGTGTTAAAACTATGTATACGATCGGTCAGCGTCCAATTGTCACGTTCCATTAAGTTGCGCGAACGCAGCCGGAATTTTCGAAGGAAACCGTTTTGCGAGCGTTTGCGTTGGTCTCGGTCGCCCACACGAATTTACATAATCGGATTTCTGCCGCATCTACCGGTCCATGGGACGCGACATGTGTGTCACGTGGCGTCAATAATCAAATAACAATGAGTGAAATCGACGTACAAAACGAAGCATGTGCGCGCTCTCACCCAAAGGGTTATGCTTTAGTGGTTTTCGGTAAAAGGGTGAGCGCGCATCCCCGAATTGTGTCGACGATGGTAATAAGTGGCGTGTCCTGTCTTGCGTTACGCCAATGGCGCGCTCCCTCCGATTTGTGCGACATTTTTATCACGTGCGGACTTTCTACGGCCAATATCTTGAATTTGGTATGCGATCACGAGGGCGCGATGCGAATATGCGTGGAATGTCTGATGAATCCAAACACCCGCTAATTTTTGTACTTTGCGGTTTCCTGTAATATCTTGCAGCGATAAGAGTCTTTTTGATTGAACTGTATAATTAAGTTGGTTACGCTTTTTAATTATTTTTCTAATTAGTTTCTAATTACGAACTGATAAATTAAATTATTCAACTGTTAAATAATACCTTTAAATCGATAGCTCGATTTATATATAGTCATGTGTAATCGCAACTTTGGGGACACCCCACTTTAGGGCTCCTTAACTACGCTCCTGAAAAAAATTTTTTTGTAGAAAATATGGCTACGCTCCCCAATCCCCCCCTTAAAAAATCTAGCCAAACCCAAAACACAAGGTCCTAGGTGGCCCCAGCACCGTATTGTGTAAACGAGTCCTCAGAATAGCGGTTACATATTTTTTTGTCAAATCCTATTTTAAGGACGGTCCCCGACATTGTGTTAAAATCATGTTAACGACAATTTTGAGGACATTTTGCAGCGTTGCCATATATTCAGGTCTCCAAAATAATCGTCTTATATTTATATAGATATATAAACGCATTTGTATACATTTGGACGGGATTTATATATTCAACATACGACATTCGTATATTTATGTCAATTTGTAGTCTTAACGTGTTTATAATATCTAAGATGAAAATACTGGATGCACTTAATTTAATTTTAAGAGCGTGCTACATAGACTTACATAGTCTTGGTTTGTATCTCAGCGGATTTGAATCAAAGCATGTGAATCTGAATTTTCAGTTTTTTGCGCAGAATGATATACGCAGAAAGCTGCAGATGCTCATGTGAATTCTAATGAAAGTTATTTGCTAGATAAGAACTCGGCTGCCAGCAGAGATAGAAAACTTGAGAACTGCAAAATTACGAAAGTTTAAAAAGGATATTAAAGATCGTGCGGTAATGAATTATCTGTTGCATAATTTATTCTAGAGCATGTTTAACAAGCTAACTTTATTTACTTCATTTTTTGCGAGAAACTCGCTAGTAAAAAATTATTATCACCTAATTAATTCGTATTTCGAATGGATTAGTAGATTCATGATGAAATTGGGATAGATAATTAGAAACTAAAGTCTTTTTGTAGCACACTTTGGTCGCTACGACGTTACGTATTTCAGCGAAAAATTCGCCTTTGAAGATTTAACGTTAAATCCCTGATGATATCGTCCGCGAGTATCTTATAAATCTTAAACGTTATACTCCGAAAAATTACTGTTAGGCAATTTAGCGAATCTAGACGCTTTCTACCATAACAAACCATTTTTTATTCCGTGCTTACTTTTAACGTTTCACTGGTTAATCGATATTAACGTTTTAATGGAAACTTCGTTAATGAAAGCGAGCCAAATACAGAAGCGTACCGCGGTATTTTTGAATAATCCAGCTGCGTTTTACAGACAAAACTGGTTAACGGGAGAATATAAACAAAAAAGAACTTAGTCACAGATAAACGAAAAACGTTTATTCAGATGAACCAATTTTTCATTTGATTCGCGTCCTTTGATCCTCGCCGAATGAATCGCTAATGATTCGACCTGAGTTCCGTTGATGTCGTTCGAATGCATTCCCGTACGACCGCCAACACTCCCTCCCACGGAATTCACAACACACACGAAAACTTGTTGCCATTTTCATTCCGGTCACGATTTCATCAAATAGTACGTACGTACGCACGGGACTGCCAAAGTACGGTGAAAAAAGTTGTGACAAAATATAGTGGACTTTAATTTATTCATCGACAGAAACAAGCTGAAACGGTGGCGTTGAAGTTTTGTTTTTGTTTTTTTTGCGACTCTTATCTGGGCCAGGACGCGAGTGCACGCGTTTGAAAAAAACGTCATTTTCCACTGATTACGTCAATGAGCGTAACAAGCCAACCGTCGGTTCGACCGAAATTTATGACCAGACCAGACGTGCATCGTGGGTCTATTGTTCTCCACACTCAATTAAGTAATTCCCGTATGCGCGCGGCTTTTCTCATTTTTCGTCTCATTGGACTATTTCGACCGGCATATGTTAAAAGCTTCTGCACTGGTGTACGCGTGCATAAGTTTAAGGCCATGTCAATAACCCGAGGTCGACGTCGCGTGATCAGACTCTACCACTGGCCTCGACCCTCGGCGAACCACCCTCAGCCGCCACTATGTAGTCTATTATAAACGCTCATTTGTTTTCCTTGTTCTCGAAACAACACCAATAACAATATTTGTTTCGCCAAGCTGCTACGTATTAATTAATAACCCTAGTAGAAATTTGTCCAGTATCTCGTGAGTTACTAGAGAAATTTCTACTCGGGAAGGTGTATTTGATCGTTTACGTCATTCACGTAGTCGAATCAAGTGAATGATGGTAGATATTCTATTTTGCAGGGAGATTTCTTGAATAGTGTTTATTGAAAAAATTAATCTTGCAAATTGTACCAGACTGCACTGTAAATTCGTAACGTAAAATTCTGAAACATTTTACATAACGTATCACGTAAACATAAGAATTTGAGTATTTATATCTGTTTTTCCAAATATTGCATGACGATTCATTTACAAAAAAATTGCATGGTTATATTTGTTTAAATATTATTCCGATAACACTTCTGTCAATTCGTACTAGGTTATGTGCATAGATTGTGTTGTATTATGCAGCATTAAATCTTTTTTTGTAAATTTCGTAAAATATTATGACAATTACCAAATAACGTGATAATTTTGATTAAATTGAGGAGATTGTAATCAAATTTATCAAAAATATATTTACATTTCTGCATTTATCCTACGTTTATTATCTAGATGTAAGATTATTTTTTTCAATGTATATATATATTTCAGAGTACTTTAATTTAATAGTATATTGTTCTAAATATTTTACACTGATATAATGAATTCTACATATCTGAATAATTAATTCAACTGGCAAGCAAAATTATTGAAATTTAATTTTTATTATCGCTTATATTCTTTTTATTATAATATTTTTATATTATTTTATCGCTAATTAGCAATATATCCTAAATGATTTACTTTAGTATTTTAAATATAATGTGCACAGGTCTAAAATGTATTAATACTAATTATCAACTAATATTATAAAACTAACTTAAGTGTTTAGCTTAACCTCAACCTAGCAAAATGTTTGTAATATATATAATTCTTTTTCAAAATTAATATTTAAAGTTGTAATTAATCTGATAAAACCGTTTTAATTTATGCTTGGTAATTTGTCGAATCACCAAAAGACCTAATTGCACGATCCGATCAAAATGACTACACTAACACAACTATTCTTTTATTAAATACCCGCATAAGCCCGTTAAAACCCATTAAACTTGCAACTACGCAAAATACGCATCAACCCGAATTGTAAAAACACGTGAACGCATCGATCGCAAAAGAGCGTTGACTTCCGTTTAAATTGTCAGCAGGTGTTTCCAACCGTTCAGTTCAACCGAGTAACACCTGATCACTGGATCCTCTGCCTTTACTGAATCGCGTGTTTGAGTAATTACAACCGCGTATGCAGATTTAGTCGAATCCACATAGTTTATTCCGCGCTCAACAAGTTACGCCGTGATTTTAGAATAAAGAACGATTTCTTCGCGATCTCGTTCGCACGGCTGCTTGCTCGCTCGCGGTCGTCATTCAACCGACTCGTTTCTCGCTGATGTCTGATTTTCCGAACAAAACCAAAGATACTTGTAAGTCAAGTCTTTTCATCGCGCCACCGTGTAAATGCGTGTCAAAAGGGATTTAGAAAAATAGAAGAAATAATTAAGGTCAAGGAAGAACGTCTGCCAGCTGCGAATGGGAAACAGCTGTTTCGGGTATTGTTGTTACAGCATATTTGTCAAGCTGCTTGTTTCGTGGTGGCGATACTTTTTTTTCTTCTTCTTCTTCGTCTGCTTCACTCTCGGGTTATGACGTATTTCACGTGGTATCGAAGCATCCCAAAGTGTCCTGTCAAAATTTCGTTGATAAAACAGACACGGGAGCGACGTTACTCTGGCGCCGGTCGTAAGCCGAGATATAAATGAGTTCGAGCTTTGCGAACAACGAGCGGAATTGATTTCGGGAATTCGCACTCGCGTTTGTTTGAGAAACTCTTGACTACTTTTCATTATGAATGGGCTCGGCGCGCGAGTGGGGGACGGCGCTATCGAGCATTCAATCGATTGGTTGAATTTGATATAGATTCCGTACAAGGTCTTTCGTGGTTAAGACGATAACAATCATGATCGAAAATAAATTGTAAAACAGAAAACTGGGCCATGTGACAGTGAAAGTAACGGACCTCTCGGTAGGGTTTCCTACCTCTCCGCGTGTTACGTCCTTTGTTTTGTTCCTCGATGGCTTCACGCGCACACTTCCGGTGCCAACTGCTAGGCGACTCAACGAGTTTGCGCAGGGGGAAGTGCAACGATTATGTTCAATTTTTTACAGCACGTGCTACTCGTTCGGGGAATTCATTCCGTTAATACAAGAACTTCGTATAACGTAGCGGTGCATTATTTTACGCTTTATATACGAGGAATAAATGAATAATTATAATAATAAGAATCAGTTCAGAAGTTCGGGCATACATTTTTGCGTATATTTGCAAATTGTACACGGTCTTTGTTTGTTTTGCGAACTCGCCCGTGGTTGAATCGGGCGATTGATAGAGCGTTTAAATAGTTGCAAATTTAAAACGTCGGTTTTAATCGTCGGGTTTGAATTCCATTTAATTTTACCCCAAGTAATAATTAGTTCGCGTCATCCATTTTGCGAAATAATTATTGCTAAATGGTTTGTTTTTTTTTTCGATTAAAAAATAACCGGAAAAAATTTTAAAAACAGAACGAACAGAGATACGAGTGTTTTCTTATTTCCATTTTACGATCCAGACGTTCTTTTCTGTCTGTAGCACTTTGGTTTCATGGACGCGCGTATCAACGAGCAGATGCCGCGTGGCGTTGATTATATTTTGGGATGCTTTCTTCTATAAGAAAATGGGAAATGTTTCCTGTCATTTTTTAAACCGTACATTAATATGTGTTTCGGGCGGAAGCCATTTCACTAAGTATATTTAAGTTCGTGTAATAGATACTCTATTATTTTTTCGAAATTTATTAACTGGCTTTGAATCAATTCTGAGTACACATATATATATATATATATAGGAAATTGGACATTTTTCATTGTCATTTTTACATTCTTAACATTTATTGTTTTTTGATTATTTCTGTATTCGGGTTAGCTTCTCAAGTGATCAAATTTAAACGGAATTAGTAGCGTCAGGGTCAGTGTCATTATCACGAAATGAGATTTGCAGACTCAGGGGACTCGTAAGTTTCACAGAACTATGTTGATTCATCTATTATATGCTACATCAGTTATTATATTCGAATATAATTATTCATTATTCGCCACACCTTCACGAATTTACGCATATGCTTTCAATCGATGATACGTTTATTTTTGATTTAAATAAAACTTACCCGATTCATTGATGTCATTCGATTAAATTGATGTTAAACTAAATTGAATCATGTGTGTGTGATACAATCAAATCAATATGGGCCTATAATCTAAATTTAAATTAAAATTAAAGTAATGTAATTTATTTTCACGATTCCTTCTTATTTGAACAATTTTTATTTCGTCGTTTGCAGTAAAATATATATTTACTGTTAATATATGTTTGTTATCTCTATACAAAGACAAGATTATTTTACTACAAATATAGTACTTTAGTTTCGAAATTTGTCAATTTAAGCAATTTAGCTTCATCTATTTATCTTTCAATGCTAAAGTAATGTTTTATTTCCTTTTAATGATTAATCGTAAATTTCTATGTAACTAAATGTATATATAGTCATTGGGTAGAGATGTTTATATATCTATCTTTACGTCTTATAATTGCGTTAATAAATTATAATGAGCACAATTTATAAATACTTGAAGAATTTGTGTTTAAGCGTAGACTCGAAAATAAGTTTGAATAAATACGTATTTTGGTGTTTATTGGACGAGTTAATTTTATTAGCTTCCAGTCGATAAAAATAGATTTAAGTATATAGATCTGGTGCGTGTTACGCATCTACCGTAAAAATATTATTCATCCTTTATGTATTATGTATTATATGATATAATTTATTCTTCCACCCTACACGCGACTATACATCGGTTCAAACATTCCGCCGTTGGATCACCTTAATTTGCGAAAAGAAAAACAACGAAAATGAACACCCCATTCAAACCCAATCGACATTTCTTTCCGCCATCCATCCCGTTTTCGTGACTCGGTACCATCTACTTGTTTCCTATCTAAGACAATCTCACTCTCCACGTCAATACAAAATACGTTCCGTCTTAAAAGAATATAAGTGTCTTCTATTTTTAGCTCCTCGCCCACAAAACAACGCCGCTCGGTTCGCAACCGCAAAGCCGAGAACGGAGTCGCCGAGGCCTACGTAGTTTCCTTAATTACCGCGTCTGCGATTGCCGAAGTTTCGCACTATATCATCCGAAAGCATTTCATCGCTGTTTATCTGATGCATTCGTTGCAAACAAAGATAATAACTTGTTTGATTTAAAACAGTTCGCCGGCAACTACGAATGAACGCAAAACCACAATCTATACTTTCGCGGCGTCGCTCTATACCTATCTCTCTCGTCCCTTCCTCTGTCCTTGTTCCCACCCGAATTCGTTTCCCCAAAGATTTCGTCATTCAAAACCATCGCGATGCGACGTCCATCAAACGCGCGGTCCAACGACTCCCCGGACGCGTTTCATCTCGTCCTAACGCGATCGATTTGAAACACTTTGCTCGGAGGATCGAGCGCGAGCCGGGTATGAATATATTCACGTCCGGAGTACGGCGAACCCGTCCGAAGTGTTGGCGGAAGTTCGGCGTTCTCCCGGGGACCATAAACTCTGATCGTCGAATGGGCTCCCGCGGGACCCAACCGACTCAACCGCTAGAAAGCCGCGCGCGGTTATGTACCCGTAACAGCGTTTCGGTAATGCGGCGGACTCGCTTATACGATTTGCCGCAGGCGACGTCGCGCGACGGGCGCCATTCCCGAGGGAAGTTTAGCGACCTCGCACAAGCCTTCGTCGGAGTCGGCCGTGGGGTGGAGCCGCGCCACCTCGGGAAGCCTCAGCTGTTTGCCGATGGAAGCCTTAGAACGCGCTCGCAAACTCGCTATTTCGCAACCACGTACGTCTCTCCGAGCGAGAGAGTCGCCGAAAGCAGCGCGGCGACGTCGCTCCGGACGTAAGGCCGCGCTGTGCGAACGCAGCCGCAAACGTCCACGCGCACGAGGCCGTAAAACTTGGTTCGATATTACGCGCGATTCCGTATCTTTTCGCCTCAACCGTCAAAATTTTATTGACAGTTTACGGCCAATCATGGCAAAGTCCCGGGATATAAAGTGGGATAATTGATCGTTACGGCGCGAAAAATGGCAGGCCAATTTATACGAGCTGCAGTTGTAATCTCAGCCGTGGATCCGATTTCAAGACCGAGCCGCTGTGCTCGGTCGGCAATTCGGGTTCGGGGCTTTTCGCGAATGTTTGCCGATCGAGCGATATGATGGGTTGATTATTCGGCGACAAATTTAATGACAAATTTTTTTTATTTCTTTATTTTATTTAAATTAAACGGATTTAATTAAAAAACGCCGCGAAGCTGGATGACGACGGTATTTTGTCGCAAAAAAGTGTACTTTTGTAACGCAATATCTAGGCAGTAAATTGGTTATAGATTCGGTCGATCGATCAGTGAGGATAAGAAAGGGACTCTTTTGTTTGTTGTTTGTTTTGCTTTTCATTTGGCTTTCGTTTATTCATTTATTTCATTAATGATATTATTTTATGGTTTTATGTATATTGAATGACGTAAGTTCATAAGTTATGCGGTTTGCATTATTTAGACTATTTGCGTGATTTAAGTAGGGACATTTATTTACGACGTTTTTATATACGGGAATTTCGAGCAGAAGAAAGAAATTAGTGTTAGAGCAGTCGATGCTATAAATCAGTCATTTTACTTGAGTCCAAAACATATCGGGCTAAAGTTGAACGTGAAAAAATGAATAAAAAAACATTCATTCCGATGTTTAATAATATTTATTGAATAATACACGCGGGATCCTTAAACGGACTTACATTAATTACAACGACATACTCACAATAATTTATACTTTTAATATTCTAAAAATGTTTCATTAAGCGACATACACTGAAAATAATAATATTACAAATTTGACCAAACTAGATAATAATAGTAGGAAAAATTAGCAAGAATATAACTAACATGATAAATTATAGTTAGAAACTTCTAAAAATATGTCAAGCATTACCAAACAAATGATAAGAAATAAAAAAACAATCATATCGTCTAATGTTTATTTACATTTTACTCACTTTTCCTACCGTTACTATCTAGTTTGGTAAAATTCGTAAGATTATTTTTTTTAGTGTACAAAAATATACTTCGTTTCCAATCTACCCAACGATTGATATTAAAAAAAACCAATACCGTGTATCGCATATACTCATCAACCGTGAATTTGCAATTATACTTTATTGGAATATAAAATTGTGCAAAGCTCATGATATGCGCCGTTTGATGTATCGGATATTTAAAATTAAACCAATGCTTAATTTCACGGCAGTTGGGAGGGGTTGCGAGTGTCAATATGTTCGAAATGCAAACAGTTTTAACGCCAATTCGCCGGGGACGAACTCGAAACCGGGCACGATTTTTCATAAACCGCGGCGATTTTACCTTACCCATCTCGCATCGAAACCCGATAAAGCGCGGTAATTTTTCACCCGACCGACGCCTCGAATACCGTCGCGTCGGGCTTTGCAGGCGCGCGCGCGTAAAGAAACGGCTCGCGTTGGGCCGACGAAAGGAGCGCGCGTGCTCCGACACTTTTTATCTTCCGCGCATTTTATATACATAATAACTATCGCGCAACACGAGCCGTAATTTAAAAAAAGCGTCCGTTTGAAGAAGGAAAGGAGTCGGACGAGCGGCATGGAAGACGGTAGTAAGGTCTGTTTGGTCGTTCCGCTATCCGAGCATGACGCTTTTAACAACTGATGCCGACAATATGCTGGAATTTATTGAAGGTCATTGCATCCTTGCAATAATCATTTTTACGTAACTAGTCGTTGAATTAACGCGGAGCTGTATTTTATTCGACGTCGATAATTATTTTTGAAATCGTATAATTATTGCGTGATGCATTATCTCGACTGGAATTTAAGATTATATATTTATTGAAGTAATAAATTATGTTAATAACGTGAGGTGTTAATCATGAGTTATGGATCGGGATTGCGTTACATCGCGCGCGCACTAATTGAAACCCAATTTTTTTCGGCCGCAATCTATCTTTAACTCCGTATTGATACGGATTCGAGTTTCTTTGTCGAAAGTCACTTTCCCGGCACGACGCGCGACCGCTCGTACCAATAAATCACTCGCGTAACAAAACTTCTTGACCGAACTCAAAACAGCTCACCGCGCTGCTTTGTTTTCTTTGCTGCGAGCAAATTAAACCTTTGGTCGGAATTCCTTGCTTCGGCAGAGCCTCATTAAAAGCTCTCGGGTTCGACTGTGTTTCAATTTGTGTATATTCGAATATTAGATACAGCGGGTTTGGTGGATTCCGTTTTAATCGCGTTTGGCAATTTTGCGCGGCTTTTTGTTTTGAAATTAGCAGACGACGATTCGACGTCGCGTTAATTTGTGAATTGCAAAGAACGCGAGGGTTGGGTTTATTCGCTCGGGCATCGTGTCATTTGACGGATTAAAATTTGAACGTACACGCGTTTTTTGTATCCCAAACATTCCTTTATATATAAGTGTAGTAAATCCAACGAGAATATATCCATTAGTATAATACGATACACTAATTGTTTTATTCGCTCGTTTTCAACGTGGTTTTTTCAACGAATCATTCAACCTGAAAAAATGCTATTCATTCGAAAAAATTGTTTAGTCTAAATATGTCTTATTTATAAAAGAAATTTAATGTGCTTAGAGTTTTGAAAGGCTTGAACTTATAATGAAATATAATCTCATAATACCAGTAAATTACTTTGCCATGACGAAAATAAAAATGATTGTACAGTTTTTGAACGTTAACAATTATTAGAAAATAATTCTTATTGCATTATAAGTACAATATCGTATTAAATATATGAAACTGAATATTCATGTTTAAATTAAGAAAGTATATATATACGTAATTCATAACAAATTTCTTAATTAAAATACGAATTCATGATCTATATATCATACAATAAAACGAAAATGTGAATCTGTAAATAGTAATGGAACTTACACCGACATTAATGATTTCATTAATATAAAACCGGCTTTGAATTATATCTTTTAAAACAATAAACATGCAATATTTTCTAAGTGTTGCTATTAAATGAAATCATAAAATTCTTAACGAAATTTTATTGCTATTTCAACTACACCAAAGTATCATAAAATTAATAATTGGAATAACTCGATGAATGAAAACTGTAAATCCATACTCAACGATTGATCGCGGAACCAAAAGCGATTGAAAAGAAAAAAATTAAACTCACGGAATTGTCGAAAACAATTGACGACCAGTCCCTTATTGTCTTAAATTTGAAGAACTAATTTCGCGTACTTTCGAAATTCAATTTGAAATCGAACGTCGGTCGATAAAATTTAATCTCCAACTTTGACGTAATATATACGCTTTTTTGCATTATTATGCAAACATTTGGAATATTATTGCCGCTGTAAAAAGTCGCGCTATGAAAAACACCTAATGAGCCACTTCCTCGGGTAAGTTGATTTTGTTACAGCCTGTTATTAAGGTAGCGCAAAAAGACAATATATTTGTTGAATAAAAATCCCTTCCGCTGATTCTGCAGCAATTTGAAAATTCTTTCCTCCAATCTTTCACTATTAAAAAGCGGTCTAACTGGTTCAGCGCGGAACCAGTTCGGGCTTTATTTTATTACGCCGGCTCCTTCGTGCCTTATTGATTGCTCGGGTTTGGCCAAGTGTCCAAATAATCGTGACCACAGTGACGACGTTTGTATAATAAAATAATCGAAGTACTCATCGAACTAAGATGTGGTGCGTCGTTGCCTTGGCAACCGCGGATCAAACGCCGCATCTTTGTCGGTGCGACCTAAGTAGAAGAGGATAATCCCTCCATCTTCCTCGGTCAAACCCGCTTTCGGTTTTGAACTTTGTGTCTCGCTTTCCCACGCTTCGTCAGGTAAACGTTTTTATTTCAGTCCTGGCCTGCGAAATGCCGACACTGCGTTGCAGTGCGCGATGAATTACGTTTATTTGAAAGAAGCGCGTATTGAAAATATTATTTAAATAACAACGAAGCTCATAAAATCAAACATTTTATCGTCGTAAAACGGTTTCCGATAATCTCATTTCGATTGTCCTATATTTAGGAACTAATAAGGTGTTGTTAACGCGCTGTTTGAGAAACTTTTTGATTCAACTCTTTGTATTTGATATATGTTATTTTTATTATTGTTATTATATATATGTATGACTGTGTAAAGTTAAAATTGTCTGGAATAAATATAAAATTGTTTTTGCCGTTCTATATATTTGTACATATGTTATACATATAATTAATAAAAATATAATCTTTGTAAATAGTTGCTAAAATTTGAAACTAATTTGGATAGACTTCTTTGTTTATATATGTTTTAAATTAATAATGCTTAAAAATAGGAACATCTTTGTTGCCGCTGTAATGGAACAAAGAAAAGTTCAATTTAAAGTTAAAACGATCAAATTCCTTAATTTATACTCATTATATATTTATATATATTTATATTCATTATACATTTTTTGTCATTTTCGATTGCTTTTTATTAATATTTAAATCTTGTGATTTAAAAACAAACCGTTTACATAAATCGGGAAGTAATTTTATTATTTTGCAAAAATTTGACAAATTGTAATAATATTAATACATTTGCGAAATTTGTATCTTTAATTTGAAGTCCGCAAAGCACTATTAAATGAATTGTAATTTCCAAATTACTCTTCGCTGTCTTAAATACTCATTTTGATTATTATACCCCTAAAAATGTTAACTTTCAACATTGTTTATTAATAAAGCATTGCGCAAATTGCTTTTCAATTTCACAAACTTTCAACGGGTACCATATTTCATTCTCTTCAAATTAGAAACTAATTAACTTTTACAAAATATTTCAATTTCGTTATCCATGTTAAAGGAAAGCAAAAGCCTCGGAGATAACGACGCGCAGTCGAAAACATTCGATTAACTTGTCAGGACATCATCGGGCCGATGAAAACAAACAAAAAACTGAAATATTCATTAACCTGATCGCAAACTTAAATTAAACCGAATTCTCGTCATTCAAATTTCTCTTCTATCATAAATAAACACAAACCCCGACACAGCCAACGTTAATTATTCGTCCGACAAAACTCGTCCGATTTTGCCGCGGCTTAAAAAATTCTGCGGTCTTTTCTCTATCAAATAATTGCGCAATTTGCACCAAATTGCGCAAGGAATGGATGATGAATTCACACACGATTAGTTTAATTATGCGATGCACGAAAGGTTAGATCGGCGTAAAATGCTTTTACTAGCGGTTGAAATGAATTGGAATTTGATTGGTTCATTGTGTACTGTCTCTTTTTTTTGAGTAAATGATAATTGGTTAATTGAGGAAGCGATTGTACGGCACTTATTTTGAATTGCACTATTTAGACACAATAATGCTGTTACAATGGTGGTGGTTATTCACAACTTTTATTGCTTCTTCTTACAATGTGAGATCATTGTGTCTAGCTTTGTCTTTCGAACGTGACGTTTCAGTTATAATAAGTGATTATTTGAATCCATTGTGGCGGAATGCCAGGCTTGTTTTTGGTCGGGAATATTTTTATTTCGAAATGGATTTACCAGCAATCACTGGTAGATTTCGGGAAGCTTCACTTTCAACGAAAACGAAATCTTTATACGATTGACATCAACGACTCAAGAATGCTTTAAAATTGTTCGTTTTGTAAGCGCGCTTTTAATCGTTTTTGTTCTGTTTTTCATTCCTTTGCTATGTAAAAGAACTCTCATATCTGTATAGCCGGCGTTCTATAGATCGGGACAAAATGGTTATTACGTTTTTGTTTAATAGGTCCATGTGCTGTTGCAATAAACGTAATCTATTAAATTCTTTTCAAATGAAATGAATTTAATGTGTGAACGCGAACCCTCCAAAGAGCCACGTGAATGACAGTAGTTTTGCTTTTTATGACTATTTCTGTATTTACTTTGTTGTCAATACGATTTTCTTGTCAAAAAAGAAAATGTTTCATCTTTCGGACTTAAGCGGGAAAAAATAAAAAAAGGAAAATAAATAATTGTAAGTGAAATATATAAAAATACTTTATTGCGCAATAAAACTTTTATAAAACGAAAACATAAAATACGTCGTATCTTAGTTGATTGTATTTTGCATGAATGATTGGATTTATACAATTTTACACATGTAGGTTTTCTATACAATTAAACGTACGTACGCAGTTCTTAAATATAACGACAATTTAAATAAATGATCTGACGTAATGATACAGGGAGAAAAATATTATTTTTCTTTCAATTTCACTGTAAAATACGGAAATCTATATTTATATTTTCAGATTTCATATTTGTCTTATAATTTTTGGTAAAAATGTACCAAACAATTGAGTAAATATTAATCTTATCAATACTATAAGTAATAAAATAATAATACATTTTTGCCAATAAGTTGTAAGACGAATATACAAGTTTTGGAGTGATGTGTAGTTCGTTTTACTTCTCAGTAAAATTAGAATTATATTTTTCTCCGGTGTATGATTCGAATGATTTTGTATTATTTGACGTAACTTTGTTCCCACTCCAGTACAGTAAATGTCTCGAATGTTTAGATTCACTAAAAATTCTTAATCTTTTAATAAAAAAATGCTTGTATGACACTTCCTCAAATTCTTGCGAGCTATGTTTTTGTATCAAAAGTAGTCCACCGTCAACAACCGTTCTCGAAAATTCCAAGAAACTGCCGATCAAGACAATGACGCCAATACATCACTGAATTCGAACATAAAAAAAAGGAAAAGAAGGTGCCGATCGGTGCTACATAGCCACCTTGAACATGATTGTAAGCCAGAGTAAAAAGCGAGGTTCAGAATTACTGTACTAGAAATATTGTCTTCGATATTATTCAGCATTGAGAATCAAAGAACGAAGTTTTAATGTATTTAAAGCATTGCGTGTAAATTTATTGACCGAACAAAGAGATCTTTATTTACTAAATAAATAAAATTTAATTTAAATTTATATTTTATAGAAAAATACTTTTGTCAAAATACGAGTCGCGTATACAATAAAAGCGAGTCTTTTAAATGTGATTCAAAATCGATTTAAATGTTATTAATTATTGAATAATTTCTATATAAACTAATCAGGTTGACATAAAAAAGTGTTATGTATATGTTTTGAAATTAAGAAATTGATGATTTGATGCGAAACTACTAATTCGGTGTATGTTTATGAATTTCACGACGAAAAGACGAAGCAAACAAAATCAGGTGTTTATTCGTAAGATTAAAATTCGTAATATAATCAGCATCGAGTTTGGTTTTTATTTACATGTATGTACATTAATATAAACGACTTGTATACATGGGCTAAAAATTAATCGCTGAATCGAAGGAATTCCATTTCTGATCGCAGTCGCGTCGATCGATGTATATTTTCTTTCAGCACGATCGAACCTATTCATTAACGCAGGCTTGATTTTGTCGCTATTGTATAACAGCGCGCATCCATTATGGAAATTTACAATATTAATCTAGAAAAACTGGAATGTGGAACGTAAACACAGCATCGGTGCGTGTGGCTTGTTCATCACGTAGAATAAATTATCATCACTCGTAAATATATTCAAAGGGCCCATAGAATCTCGGATTTACCATTTGAAATATTTTATAGTCGAAAGCGGCGTAAAATACTGGAACCGCATGCCGTACATTCTGATTTCAAATGCATAACGTGTTACATAAGAAGCGCAAAAGCGATGCCCGTTTAATACGAATATTTCTGCAACCAGCGGGAATGTTGCTTAAAGGTCAGTCTCAGCTTTTGGGACTATACATTTTTCCGGTCCCATAACAATCATTAGCGATTCCTTTCGCGTAGACTGCGTGCCTAATCGCGCGCTCAAAAACTGCGCCGATACAATGCTCGCGCGTTGTTCGGTACGCGAGCAGGACCGAGATTTGAAAGGACCATTCCACGTACAGAAACCGCGAGCGAAACAATCCGGTTTTAGTTTCGCGGGCGCAAAAATACTTACGGACTGGGATCTTTTTCGGATCGACGGTGCCGAGTTTCTGCTCGACGCGGTTCAGTCGCTGGCGCAGGAGCCCGCTCCTGCCGGCCAGCGAAGTGACCTCCGCGGTGAGCTCCGCGAAGATATCTTCGGCGGTGCGGATCAAGGACGCCAATTGTTTGAGCGAGGTCGTGAGGGCCCCATTGGCCCCGGCCTCCAGTTCGGCGCCAACCGGCAGGCCTTGGGCCGCCGAGCCTTGGGGCACGTGCCCCCGGCACAAATACCGCGGCTCTACTTTGCGAATCACGAACGGCATTATGCAGGATCGCGAGCACACTCGCGCACAACATAACACTCGAAACACACTCAGTCGACTATTTCCTATAACTGGCTCAACATTTCCCCGGCGCAGCTGCACTTGTTCCTTTTTCTAACCGATTTTTGCACCCTTCCGCGTCACTCGCTTCGGCGCTTTTGGTACCCGAAAAAGGAACCAATCCTTCAGGACAATCAGGTGCCGAGATTCGGCCGGACGATTGGTTGAACAGGATGCAAATCGTTCAAGGGGTCAATTGGCACGACGAATGTCGTCGCGCGGGCCACGCGCGAACCATTTTTCACGCCTTTTTCGGGTTAAAAAGGGACCGGGCCGTGACGTTACAAGCGTCGCGACAGCCGCACGCGGAGTGCCGGCCGGTTCAACGGTCCATTCAAATTGAACGAATGCCGCGTCCCGCCTTTCTCCGTGACGTCACGCGCCCGAATTTAGCGCCATCTTTATATTCGTCCTGCGCGACGCAGGGCAGCGGCGGCGTTGGCTGGAAAGTGAGATTTGTTTTCTGTGTACGGTAAAAAGGGTTACGTTGCAATTTCGGGTATGGTTATTTTTGCAGTAAGATTGTTGTTAGGTGATAGTGGAAGGGGTGTGAACAGGACGTTGCGCGAGAATAGAATAGTTGGACGGTATTTTAGGTCTGGAGTATTTGAAGATTAGAAATAAGGAGGACTCGTTTATATGTTATTACCCATTTTTATTATACGTAGATACATCTTCATCAGATATAGTAATGGGTGCTTTTGAGCATTATATATGTACACATTTGCGTATTATGTTGAATTAAAGGAAAATAATGTTAATTGGTGTATACAATTTGAATTCATTAAATTTGGAGAAAGAATTATTTAAACTGTGTTATGATATATTTGCATAATATTTTTTAATAAATGTGAAACATAAATTAATCAAATTTATTGCAATTTGGATTTAATAATTTTAGTTTATATTTTAATTTGGAGTTTTATAAATTTTCAGTTTATTGTAATAGATGATAACTAAATCTAGAAATCTGTATTGGCTACTTATGGTAACATACCTGTTGACGTTAAAATAGATTTATTCTTGGAAATTACCGGTAAACGGAATCGGTATACATTGAAATAATAATTGATTCGATTGCCATTTGTTGCTTTGAAATGTAATAAGATATTATTTTTAATAATAATTATAAAATAAAACTCTACAGGTTTATAGTAATATGAATATGTGTATAATTATAAATAACGGGGTTTTAATTAAACTATATTATTTTTAATATAATTATATGTTCTTATCAATTTATTCATTTTTTTAATTAGTTTCATTCAGTTTCATAATTTAGATTTTGTGATAATACTCATTAATTATTGTGTAATAAATTAATGAAATTAAAAATATTGTTATTTTGCAATATATTAAAAGGTACTGTGCAATTGGTTATACTTCACTCTTAAATTTAATCAAAATTTTTGTTACACGATAACATAGAATGTACGAAACCACAGAGAAATACGTGAAATTGGTCTAACCATCCCATGTTTCAGTTAAATTAAATTTTTTCGTAAAAAGAAGCAGAGAAGCTTCTATTTTTCAAACTTTACAAGTAAACTTTCTGTACTAATGAAATAATATATAATTCTATTTATAATTAATAGTAATAATATATAGTAATTAAAATATTAAATTCATTATATATAAAAGTACAGTAAAGTATATACAGTAAAAGCATTTTCCAGTTTTAGTAAAATAATATAAAAAGATTAATTCTTATTTTTTTACATGATATTCAACTTTTAAATAATTGAAAGTAAATCAATAATTTAATTACAAGAAAAGTGAAGAAAGAAAGAAAAATACCGAAAGAAATGTATTTAGTAAAACTGAAGATATTGTTTAATGAAATTTTTTGTATTTAAAAAAAAAGGTATTATGTATGAATTTTTTATACAATTAAAATTATGTGATTATAAGAAGAAACATGTTCTGATTAATTTTAATAATTTATTAGGTTTATATGAAATATTTGTTGATTTTTAAATTACGATATTATGTTTATAGAGATTTGTAACTTATAATGTAATTTGTAGCTTGTAATTTTTTGGATAAATTGCAATCATACAAAATCTTTAATAGCATTCATATTAATTGAAAAAAGTAGTTTAAGATGGAATTAGTTTTTAAAATTATACTTTTCTGTTATTTGTCACATAAACAATATTGTTTGCAATTATGATGTAATAAAGACATCTAATATATGTCCGTCATATATTATTAATGTTGAAAACAAATTGAACTTTATTTTAGTTTTTGATAAATCCAAAACCTAGGAACCCGATTTTAAGTTACAATTTTTAAATATAAAAAGTTTATAACTTTACTTAGTTTGTGAATAGTAACTTTATATATTTTAAATTACAAACGTATTATCATTAATTTCAAAATATATTAAATACATCGAATTTGAATATTTAAGAAGCATTATTGGATAAAGAATATACATTATTATAATTAACAATTCACCACTATAATTACCTGAGTTGTTAATATATTTAATGAATTTTCTTGTATTATGAATTATTAAGGATTCTTGGTAGTTTATAAATAAAGTATAAACTAGCTTTTAATTTTTCTAAGGGTTATTATTATTATTTTTGGTTATATAATACAGTGATATAATACATTATATATATACGCATGTGTGTAAAAAACTATATACATTATTTTTAAAATACAAAAAATGCTTGTAATCGTCTATTTGATTCACAAAAATTATACTAATTATAATTACTATAGTTATGTTTTTTTATGATTTGTACCTACTATTTCTGCTATAGATTTGATACCTTCAGCTTCTATTATAGAAGATAACTCTTTTTTTATTTTATCAACTATTGGTGGACCATTATAAATAAATGAAGTATAAATCTGGATGATTGACGCTCCAGCTTTTAATTTATCATAGGCATCAGCTCCAGAAAATACTCCTCCCACACCGATTATTGGTATTTTCCCGTTAGTTTTTACGTACATGTCGCTGATTAATTGCGTTGACATGTTCTTCATTGGCGCACCACTCAATCCTCCTATCTCGTTTAAATTTGAACTTTGTAGATTTAAATTATCCCTTTGGATAGTTGTGTTTGATAAAACTAATCCATCCACTTTAGATTCAGCTTTTAGCACAATTTCTGCTATATCATTTCTTTCTTCTTCCGTTAAATCAGGAGCCAATTTGAGTAGCAAAGGGGGATTTGGATCTAAAGTTTTCCTCGTCTCGTTTAAATTTGTTAATAATACTTCTAAAGATTTTTTGTTTTGTAAATTTCGTAATCCTGGAGTATTAGGGCTCGAAATATTTATTACAAAATAGTCTGCAATTTTGTGGAACTTTCTTAGTCCTTTTCTATAATCCTCTGTCGAATCTTCTGAGAGTTTGTTTTTGCCTAAATTCACACCTACGATTCCTGAATTTCCAGAATTACATTTGAATTGTTGCAAATTATTGTATACAGCATCATGACCATTACTATTAAATCCGTATCTATTAATTACGGCCTTATCTTCAATGAGACGGAAAACTCGAGGTGTAGGATTTCCAGGTTGAAATTCTGGCGTAATTGAGCCTGGAACAAAAAAGCGATTGATTATGATATATTGTGTTTGTATTTTATATAAAAATATACAGATTCTAATGTAAAATTATTATAAAAAATAAGATTTTACTACAGTTAACAATATATATGAAATAAATATTTACCAATTTCAACAAATCCAAAGCCTAATCTGTGTAGTCCTTCTATAGCTTCGCCTTGTTTATCAAATCCTGCAGCTATTCCTAGAGGATTTTCGAACTGCATTCCGAATAAATTTGTTTTTAAATTTGTTGCATCTTTTGTCACTTCTTTTCGCATTAATCCACATTTTAATGCCTTTATACATAAATTATGAGATATTTCAGGGTCAAAACATCTCGAAAGTGGCATAACAAAATTGTTGTACAAGATATCATTTCCTTTGTAGAATGATAGTCCAGAAAATGCAAGAACACTGGATCCTGCTATTCCAAAAACTCGTTTGAATGCCATTTCTTTAATTCAAAATTGAACTCGAACGTTAAATCAGAGCGTTTCAAAATTCACTGTGTTAGTAATAATATTCAGTTAAGAACTAACGATATTCTAGTCGTTTACTCATATTTATACTAAAAATATCACGTCGTCATTAAGATAAATATTTTTAGATGATTAAAAATGTATTCTTATCTTAATTTTAATGAGTTTCGAAATGAAGAAATGTTTAAGATAATGGATAATATTAAATATTCTTTTGTTATGATAGTAATTAGGAAAATATCTTTTTCCGGAAATTTTTTCCAATGTAATTTATATTCTTATCTTAATACATTATTATTCTATTTATCTATATTTTGTTAATATAAAATATTATAAAACTTCATAATGACTTGCTTTTTATTAAAATGATTACACATATTGAAAATATTAGGAATATTAGAAAAGCTGGAGCGTCAATCATCCAGATTTATACTT
>JABFQC010000578.1:0-25547 GCA_022817085.1 Psilanteris sp. ZL-2020
CATTATTAAGATATAATTATTATATATTCGAATGATTTCTCTTCATTTCTATATGAAAATTTGTAACCACACTGCTAAAAATATATAATACACGTGTCTTATTTAAGACACAAAGCGACTTAATTAAGACGCCTAAGTGTCTTAATCTAATGCACAATATTGTGTATTAAGACAACTGGTGACTTCAATAAGTCACTTTGTGTCTTAAAATCGTGACATCTAAGACACTTTTTTTTAACAGTGCAGAATGTCAGTTTGTCCATTGTCTATATAAGTGTGGTAAATGTTTTTCATTCAATACTTGAAAATGTTCAATTGAAAAAATCGTTAAATCGTTTACTGACATATCCACGAACATGCCACTAATTACAGTTCATAAATCTGACTCAAGAAACTTACATTAAGAAAATCGCATATCGAATTAGCGTTACAATGTTTGCGTTGAAGATTTATAAAATTGAATGGTATTGTGCATTTTAGCGACAGATTTATTGATCGAATTAACTGATAATGCCAGTAATATTAAAGTGGCGAAGTGGCACGAGGTTGGCCAAATGAAAAATGCATATGAAAGCGGAGCCCGGCTCCTAATTCGCATCCACAATAGTTATTAATACGATTACGCACAGTAGATTAGTCGCGCAAAGAGCCGGACTTAAAAGGCTGATATATTACAGAATATCGCGCATGTAATCGAGGACCGCACAGTAACGAAGTGAACCACGTCAGAAGCATCTCGACAATTAATTATGCACTGACGTAACTAATGCCAGAACAATGATCGGAGGTGGTCGGCAAAGGGGCGCATCCTCGCGCGCCCGTGACGACAATGCATATTGAATTCACGGAGCCTGCGGTACCGAACAATGCACGTCCCGTCCGATGCTTGCGGCTGTCTAACGTAAGGAGAACACGCCGGGGCTGGGTTTTGTTAGCTTCCTATTGCGAGCAGTCGTTCTGCCCATATCGGGTTACGTGCCAACGGTGCGTTTCTGAAACGATAGCTACCCACCTTAACTACCTGAGCCCCAGACCAGGCTATTGTTATCTCTCGAGAACCACTTCGAGTGGAAATTCATCTCCCGCTCGTACTTTTCTTCACGTCGCGTTTTAAAACACCTTTTCCGACCGTCTCTCGTTTTTATAAACAATATTTTTCTCATCACCCTAGCAACTGCTATTTGACACGGTGCTCGCTGACGCGTAAATGAATCGCCCTAGTTGGTATGCAACTTTTTAAAACAGATGCATGTTATGAATAAATCACGCTAAATGCAATTTAACATAATTATATTTTTAATCCTCATCCTGGGAGTGCGCGAGCGCGGATAACGCAACATATATGGATGATAAATATGCACGTTCAAATATAATACGGATAGAAGACCCAGTTTACGGGAATTGATGGATGCCATTCCGATGCAGACAAACATAATGCCGACTAATAGATTGGTTTAAGTTATTTGACACGCACAGTTCGCGAATGATTTAAGCAACAGATAACGCATCAACGTCATTACTTAGAAGTTTTCCGCGTTTAATTTCTGGTCGAATAATTGATAATTGTGATAATCTACAATTCTTCGGCATCAAACTAAACCGCAATGATAAATCAAGGCTACTTCTTAATAAAATACTAAACACAAAGGAAGCAAACCGAATCGTACCCGACGTAACTTAAGCTTGGAAATTCATTATTCAAAATAATTTAGGTCGGTGGTTGCGTACAAATGCACTTATTCCACGAGCCGGAAAAATAGCAAAGCAAAACGAAAATGCGACAAATTTCGGATAAGCGAAAGTGTGTATATGTGCAACGTGTGCGTTGCACAGTGCGGTCACAAAGCTGTGACTCTTGTATTGTATGGCGGCCGCACGTGGAGTACGTTTATACATATATCGCACAAGCTGACGTCAGATTACACGCTGCTGTATCGTCGGTTAATTAGCTTTATACGTTCAATCTCGCAAGACCGTGCAATAGTGCGACACAGACAGTGATATACAGGAACATGTTGCCGCCGCAACGTACATTTTTCACTTGACTTATTACTTTCAGTGAAATCGTTCCAAGTAACTATATCGTTTTTCTTATTATATTCGTCAGAATTATTGTTTCTGTGGCGCTCTTTTCTTCTAGTTTTATTCTTCATTCTTCTAGTATATGATTTTTCTTTTATGTTATTTTATTATTTTATATTAAAATCGAATGCTGGTTTTTCAGTTTTAGTAGATTAAACCAAGTCATAATTAATAGATTATTTTTTAATTGCATTTCAGAAGGGAAGCTTAAAAGATGTTGTATGTTAAAGCGTATTAAAAAAGAGATGCGAAACGCGTGTTTTCATTACGTTCACAAATGCGTTATTATTCTGAGAATCAAGTTGAAATTGTATTTGATGCACTCTATACTTTATGATAGCGAAAAAACTTTAGGTTTTGGTCATGTTTAAATGCATCATATTACTGTAAAAAAGTGTCTTAATTAAGACGCTTTTTATCAACATTTTTAAACCACGTCCAACATCTTACATATTGATGGCAGACACATCTTGTTTAAGTCACCGATGACTTATAAAAAGACAAGACGAGTTTCTATAGTAAGATATTTAAACATCTTGTCTTTAACAGTAAAGAAAGAGGTTAGAAGACTCATTTATATTTAAATTTTATAGAAATTATTATTATTTTCTTATAGACATGTTAAGTGATTTTATTAAAACGTACAAATATGTTTCACTTGATAATAGACGTTTTAAGAAAATTGATTTTAAAAATATTAATATTTTGTATAATAATTATCTTGATTTTATACCTTCCACAAACATTTCACTTGATGAAAAAATTGACATAACAATTTCCATGTTATTAATAATATATCTAAAATATTTATAGTAAATAAAATGCAATATTCATAATAGTTAATATTATTCATATAAATATTAGAAAAAATAGCACACTGTTTGAACCTAAAAAGATATTGGAATTTAACATTTTTCTTCTTTATGCTCAAACTATACTCTTTTCACTTCAACCCTTTTTAACTTTTAGAATTTGACAGATTGACGTTAGTTGAGAAAACGATTTACAGTTTGAAAACGTGATAAAATATATATTTTACTTCCATCATTTTATCTGCTAAAGTAAAAAACTTCACTTAAACGAAAACTTATTCTTCTTATTTTGTTTGCTTTTGGTGAAACCTAGTACCTTTTAAGGATTATATGATGGGTGTCATGTAACCGTCTTGGATAATCTCCCATTCCACTGATTTCCTAGCATCTTATGCCATTAACGTTACTAATGGGAAAAATTGTACCGAAAGGAAACAAGTTCGGAGAAGAGGGCAAAATTATAGACTTTTGTTTTGATACACGATCCTACTTTTTATTGGATTTTATGATTGTAACAAAAAGGGAATGGTCAATAATGAAGTCCTGTCAGGTTACTAATAGGTACTTTTAGTTTCGTCAAAAATTTATTGTGCAATGATATCTCTGTTTGTGCGCACAATTTCGCCTAATTACAAAGTAAGGAAAAAGTATGCTTACCATTGAGGGACCAAAATTGTATTAGGAAACCAGTAAATTTAGCATACTTTTAAGACCATTTTATTAACGCATTAATATGCCATTATGAAGAAAATGATGCAATAAAATTTTTGCAATATGTCTTAATTACTTACAGTTTATTTAAACGTTAATCATAAACTGATCATAATTCTAAATCACTACCCAATTTAATTATTCAGCTAATAAAGTTTAAAAATGAAAAGAGATTGTTTTAGTGTTCTTATTCGAATAATATAATTCCAGTTTATTAAATAATTCACAAACGATGATTACATAAACTGTTCCACGATTGCATAACAAATATCATTATTTATTGGCTTCCATGTTTATGCACTGTGCGTAATATAAGTGGCAAATAAACTAATTCTTATATAAAAATATCACTTTAAATTTGTAAGATTAAAACAGATTTAAAACAAATGGTTATATTTTCTTTTAGACAATATTTATATCATTGAATATTCTGGTTTATTCAATTATTGTGTAGAAAATGAAAACAATCGTATAATAAAAAATATATATACAGCCATTAATATTTAAATTTGATTTAAGGTTCATTTAACAATTTAATTTATCGAAAATTAGGTAATTAATTAAAATTAATTTGAAATGCATTGTTTCTAGTTGAAAAATAGATGATATTTAAATAGTAAGTAACCACCGTAAAAGACAATAAAACTCGTTACCGTGGTATCATTCTTCTCACGGGAGTGCCCATATGATACGTAATTGCACGCTTCGCTGCCAGGCGCGTCTGACTACACCTCCTCGTACTCCACTTCCGAGTTTCTTATTACCTCAACGCGCTCGAGCCACCTACCGAGCGTACATCTAAAATACTCCTTCCATCTTGTTATTTCTCGAGCCCTTTCACACGCAAATACCCTTATTCGAATTCGCAAATGTTTACGTTACTCACATTACTACTTTCAAACAATATATCTGGATTGAATTGTAAATTTGATTTACTTAACTGAAATTGACAAAAAATAAAGATTTCTTTAATGATATTATGCTGCAAAATAAAACTAAAAAGTAGCGGATTTATGTAAGATTTTATGTTATGTGAATGAATCGGTCTTGAAGATATAGATAATAAAAATATGTATTATTCTATTTTATAGCTCTAGCTATAATGCTATCAAAATGTGTAATGAATATACTTACTTAAATATCAACTTAAATATTAATAAAGCTGTTTATTAACCATATAAAATTATGACAAGCCATAATCGGTTATATTGTATTAATAGTTATACTATTGTTATATTTTTCCTAAGAAATTATCAATTAAAATTTTTTAATTTTTAATATTTAATTGTAGATAATTTAATTTAAGATATGTACAATATAAGTGTATATTATTTATAATTAGAAAAACAAAAATAATGAAGACAAAATAAACGGAAATCAATTAGTTAAAAATATATATCTTATATTATTTCATTATAAAATTCAGGATATAATATATATTTCAGAATTATTCCAATCAAATACAATTAATTGATATATTAATAACATACCGAAAATATTGAAAAATAACACAAAAATGGATATATTTAATTAATATTGAATACATATATTTTATAAATGTCACATTGTCTGAAGATTTTCAGAGTTGTTACAAATAAAAGGATGCTAAATAATGTTATAAATAAATATATAACATATTATAATCAATAATTTAATTTATTTTTTGTTTTTATCAATATTCATATTTTTGTCTTATTTAGTACAGTACTAAAATAATAACTTAAGAAAAAACATTATTTTCACGATTTGTATTAAAGAACAATTATCTCATGTTTTATTTCTTTTTTCTATACAAAATATTAAATAACTTTTTAATTGTTTTTCTATTTGTAAAGATGTACGAAAGATCAGCACTTTTTACAACTATATAACTAACGTTTATCAAGATCTATATATATATATATATATATATATATATTAGTATTTATAGATTTATTGTAATGCTTCAATAAAAGGTTATAACATTTTTATATTATAAAATGTTATAAAGTTCGAAGCATTTTTAAAAAATTTAGATCACTTGTTGCTCAATACAATATCATTAAATTCTGCAAAACTGGTATTAAAGCATGATCAACGTGTTTGTTCACTAATGATAAATAATCGTAATCTCTTTCGTAAATAGGGGAGAATAATAGAAATAGAAACATTTGTTTCTAAACAGGAAAAAGATTTGTTTAAACTGATTTATAACAAATAAGTTACAAATGTTTTGAAACAAATGTGGCGGTTGAACTGATCGCAGGCAAATATCAGATTGTTTCATTTAGCGTCATCTATAAATCATACTTAAGACTTAACATCTTGACACACTTAATTCAAAAGGATGGGTCGTTGAAAAGTTTTGCCATTACAAAGCGAGAAGAATGAATATGGTTTAGGTAGTTGTGTATTTCTTTAAATTGTATCTCAAATCGCGCACTTGATTTGCATTTAAGTTGTTCCAACTTTCTTCTAATCAGGGTCAGAAAATTGCCTTTCAGACGTGACGCATTACGTTTGCTGATTCCCTATCCCGAAGACGATAAGGGCGTTTGATGCCCCTTTCTCATGAATTTGTGCCTTTCATTTTACTTTCTTTGATCACTTTGAATCAGGTTCGGAACGAGAAACACGCAACACGTCACTTCGCGGATGTCGATTACGGTTGACTGACGATTCGGGTCAATCGAAAGCAAGATCATTCATAGTGAGAAATTCAGTGCTGTTAAAGGGTGCCGCAGGAAAATACCAACTCGCCAAACTCGCTTTCATTCAGCAAAAGTAATTAAAATGTACAATTACTGTAAGAAGTCTTTGTTTTCTATGTATTAATAATAATACGAATAAAAAATATTATTAATTATTATTACTTTTATTATTGTTATGGATTAAAAACTTTACCTTCTCGTTGACATACGGTGTAACAGTTGCGTGCTTATTTTATGTAAAAATGAAAAAGAAAATATTTAATGCGACGCTGAGAGCTGCTTAGCAGATTTTCCTTATTAATTAATAATTTAATTTAAATTATTTTTACTTAATTTTTTTTCATACAAATCTTTGCATGCGGCGGTATATTTTGAAATCTGAAAATAAATGAAAATTCATGTGAAAAGTGTCTTTATTTTAATACACGAACAAAGTAAAATTATTTATTTATATATTTAATATTCATTTTTAAAGAGAATGTATTAATGAAATTTTTAATCATTGTCATTAAAAAAGTGTATGAATGAATAGTATAAGTCTGATAACAGTAATTGAATAAAAATACTCCGTAATAATTATGAAAAATAAATTTTAATTATCGGAGAGAATTATTCATCATTTTCGTAATACCAGTTGCTCGATTTAATTTATAAATTTAAGGTATTATCAAAATTCATATGTCAATTATCTTTGCTTGTACTACAATAAGCACCCGATTAATTTATAAGATTTCCAACAATGATTAGAAAAGAACGAAATATATATTCTTTTCGAAGGGCTCTCAACGCCCCTCAATATTGCCCCTCATTGCAACTATTCCCATCGTTTTCACTTATCTGATCAGTACATAAGATAACTATCAATTTCATCATCTAAATTGATAGTTATAAATTGATAAACATTATAGATGTCATCCAGTAACCCAAAAAAGATTGCAACTGATATATTAGATTCAAGCACAAGCTTTAATTGATACCGGCGTTAATTATATTACTTAATAACTTATTTCTGCTAAATAAAATAACAAGCTGTTTACTTCAAGTAATTTAATCAACACGAAACGTAATGAAATGATTGCGATTCACTGATACACTGTGAGCGCAGTTTACCTATCCACAATCATAAACGCGCGCACATATATTTGTTTATATTTATTAATACTTTAACACGCGCGAGTCGGATATTTAAATGTTACGTCTGGGACGAAATGAAAGATTAGGAAAATTTGGTGGAACAATAGCTGTGGCATCTACGCGAATCGAAACGCGCAAAGTTTTCGATAATAATAACGATAATAACGGCTGTGACGAATGACTTCACAGTTTAGGGTAACGGTGAACAATGGCGTCCGCGCATTAGCCAAAACCGTGTCCAGCGTCGTGTAAACTCGGGCTTTGTCCGCTCTTTCAGTTTCAGGGTTGTGAGCGGTCGGTGATTTTGCAAACGGGGACGCTTTCGATTGGCGATATCGATTGTCCGACTAACTCGAAATTCCGGACGAACTAGCAGCGCCATTGCCACACTCATTCTGTACAAAGGTCAAAGCCAAAATACTGATTGTAGCCTCGCGCGCACTTGAGTAATTGGTTTCGAAAATTGAAATCGACTGGTTTGAGACGGCTTGACGTTTCGCCCTATTGCTTTCTTCTGCAATCCCCGCGCTCTTCCGATGTCAACCGCCGACACCCGCGACTCACCCTAATTTTACCATTAGTTATATAAGCGGGACTAATCCGCTAAACCAAACAGAGAGTTCAGCTCTTTCAATTAATTCTCTTCTATTGGACGACAAGCTCTTCCTGCAGATTCACGCGTCACAGACCGAGTTTTCGTTCTACTTTGCCGCTTTTGTTTTTGAGCTTGGCTTTGGATTTTGAAATCTGATGGTGGATTTTGTAGATAACTATGAAGGTCGATGAATAGTGATTTCTAGTTTCGCAATTTACAAAATTGAAGATTTTTATCGCACCAACTCTGTTGTAAATTGAAATCTTTATAAACTTCATTTGTTTGTATTTAATTTGTTTAAAGATTGAATTTTAATACTCCTATAAGTCAACGTAAAGCATCTATTATTCAATACAACGCGTTGTTATTAAATTTGCACTTTAATTTGTATAATATTTTGGTTTTATTCAGTGTAATAGTTAAATTATTAATATAAGCAAGATTAATTAGTACTAAGTATTGTGTATTTATTAAATTCTAAAATTAGTTTCAAATTTCATAAAATATGGTTCAACATTAACTCGAGCGTTGGGATTATTTCAAGTTTCTAAATAAGACATATATTTGACAAATTATATGGAAATTTGTAAATAAGTTACAAAGGTTTCATATACATTCCCTTAGTCGTTTTAGCTTTGACTTTCTTTATAAAGTTGTTGGCTGAAAATTAGGGTTGTTGCTTTCTCTATCCATCTCTCTCTAACTGTCAAAGACTAAGACCACAACCCCAGAAACCACACTAATCGGTTCTTTGCTTCCACTAAACGTGAAATCTGTATATACATATATATATGTATATATGTATTTGATACGAATTGAAAGGGTCACATGATACAGTTACGAGTTTAAAAAAATAGAGCATACGAAGTTTATTGGTGATAGATTTAGGTCAAATCTGTCATGATGAAATTGTTAAATTGATATTGGGAAATATGAAAAAACCATTCTACACTTTAACATTCATATCGCTGTTTTATATTTAGACCACAAAAAACTGGAATAATGTAGAAAAGTTGATTGTTAGCTATACCTATGGATGTGTCTGATTGCTTAGTTACCGCCAAATACTTACCAAATTTGACTTAATTCGATGGCCGTACAATCAAGTTTAACGTTTTGCTTTGGTGATTAATTTTTCATACCACCTGTCCCCTTGCATTAAACAACCCAACTAACGACGAAACCGAATAACCCGGCTGATTTGGCATTCAAATGGGATTATCCAAATATAATTTTTATCACCGGCATTAGCTCAGCGGCCCCATAAAGGCATCCACGGCCGTAACCAAACATTCGCATAGGTCGTATAGGTGACAATCAAACCGAATTAACGTTTACTATCCGTCTCGTTCTGAGTGTCAATCATTTTGGGACGCGTAATTACGGTAAGTTGCGTGACGGTAACCAGTCAGGAAAACCGTCGAGGGAAGTAAGAAGGCGCGTTTAATCCAACTATGCTTGGATAACGACGTCGTTGCAACGGCAGCACTATATTGCTGCGCATAAACCTTAATCCTGAATTAGAATTTGCCCCGAGTTACGTCAAGTCTTGCGCTCGGTCACTTACAGCCACGTTAATGCCCTGTGAGAAGAAGAAAACGGTCATTCAATTTGGATAATCGCCAATTCTTATTACTATTTTCACGCCTCATCTTTACTCGCACTTATCACTGGAATTTTAAAACAAAAATTTATTTGTATCATCAATTACGCTCCTTAGATCTAGAGATATGTTGGAATTAAAGTTGAAAGCCGAATTATTGCAATCTATATATATTATTCGATAAAACATAAAATACTATTAAATATTCATCTACAAATTAGATAGCATTAATATACCATTGCATCGATAAAACTTAATAGCACGGTTATAACTGCGACAAGTTTTCCATTGTATATGTATGAGTTTAATCACGGCAAACATATAACTTATTGAATAAAATATCACGTATTACATTGTAAAAATCGGTAAAAAATGTCATAATTTAAGACACTTTTATAGAAAAGATAGTAAAGGCGTCTTATTATTGGATACAATTTATGTCTATTCAATGAAAATGTCTAGATTTATTACACTTGTTTTAGTAATACAGAAATGTCATTTTGAATTACACTCAACTGTTAACTGTTTGATACAGTTAAGATGAAATAGTCAACATTTTTGCATTTGCAGGATAATTATATATATTAGCAATATACGTCATACTTCATTCGTACGCGCGTACCACTGTTACGTAAATAAGCATTATTTGAAACCAATATGTCTTGCTTAAACTAACGGACATGAGAGAATGATTCTCTTATAGCCATTAAAGGAAACAACAACAAATTAACCAGCACGAAAACGTTTTTCCCCGGCTTGCATAAAAGTATTTATTTTTTTATATACAGCAGACGTTGTATTTGTAAATCGTGATTTTTCATTCTCCATGGTTATGTTGTTGTCATTAGTTGCGAAGGTCGTCCCCTCATTGCTGCGTGCAAACGGGGTATTCAATATGCAACGCCGTGGTCGGCTATTCATCAATTCAGATCCGCAACTTTTCTCCATTCATACAAATTTGCACATACACACACGCACACGCGAAAGCCTTAATGGTCGGCGCAGACCCCGAGGGATGCGGGGTTCGCGAACGAAGTTGATACCAAATGTACGGCCCGACAGGGAAATCCGGCACTCGTTGGCCAACAGATTTCAGCGGAAAGTCGAGGGGTCCGACACTTTTGATATCGCGGTCACAAGAATTCGCGATCTCATTTCGACTGGGTACTCGAACTCCGTCTCCAAGGAATATCCGACGCGATTTATTCGCGAATTAATCTGATACAAATCTCATTTTTCCTTTTAATTATTTAATGCAGCTCCCTCCATGGTCCGGCGCTAAAAATATTGTTCATTTTGATGTTGTATTACTCGGAATATTCGTTCGTCGTAAACTATATTTGTGATGAATTTTTTAGGCAATGCATTTTTTTCTGATAGACACAAATTAAATATTTCTACGGTCACGGTCCGTATTTAGTAAATTGTTTAGAAAATATTTTTACATTTATATATATGATATAAATATATTTCTGAAATTCTTTTTTACAGATTACAATTAATTATCTTTTAATAAATGAATATAATTATATACACATTTTAAGTATATTATTATAAATGTTTATATTACACTATTAAAATTAATTCAAATTTTATTATAAATATTACAACAAATTATTTTTTTATAATACATTACAAGAAACATAAAGTTACTAGTTGTATTTGTAACATTTGAAATGACAAAATCACTTTTTTTCATTGGAATTAGTTTTGGTAGCAACTTTTCAATAATAGAACTGAAATCTTTCCCAATTCATTCCTTAATTTATATTTGAGAAAAGAATATGCATTATAGACGACTTACTGTATAATACAGTAAGTGTACTATAAATAATATAGTTAGTTTAGATATTTTGGATTTTACGAGAATCTGCGATTTCAGTGGTTATTAAATATGTAAAAAACTTTCTTTAAAATTTTATATAAAACATAATGGATAAAGGAATACTGTTTAATACAAATTATGTAAGATACGTATTATTAATACGAGAAAATTATTTCTTATTATCTTTACTTTTATACGAAGAAAGTTTTTACACATTTTTTGATTTTTAATTAACTGTTAATACAATATTGTAAAACTATGCTAACGTAAAATATGTTTACATAATTCATTACCGTATGTCATCTTACAATTACAACAAATACAATTATTAAATACAATTATTAAAAATATTATGATGGATAAATTTTAAAAAAAGGCTATAGAAATAGTACAAGTGAATATGTATTTACATAACAGTAGTAACAATACTTTTTTGTAGCAGATAATAAGATCAAAATATAGTTTTCAATTTTGTTAATTAACAACATTCTCATTTCGAAATATATTACCTTATCAATTTATCAGTTATTGATTAATATAATCATTTACACTAAAATAAACATTAATATGAATGACAACAATTTTTGCATATGACAATATTTATAGTAATAAATAGAAAAATTTTAATATAAAAGTTAAAACTAAATAGCAATTTATTAAATTAAATTTGCAATTATTCTAAAACTCTGAAACCTACTTATTATTAATATAATTTCTTTTGTTAATAATAATTCTTTTATTAATAATTTAGTCATGTTTTAAAAATCTAAGATAACTTATATTTGTAAATGTATTCAAATATTAATATAGTTTTCAACTTTATTTTAATTCCACTGTAAAATTAAATGTAATATTTAAATATGAATAAATTCCTGTAGTTATCTATTGACTAGTTGAATCATAATTGTTTTTAACTTAACAAAATGCATTTCTGATCAAATATACAATAGATTCTTTCATCGGTAAAGATATTCACAAAGGCAGTCAGACTTTCTTGATCTTCAAGATGTTCAAGTAATATCCCTATATATATATATATATATATAAAAGTATTAGAATTTTTTAAAGCAAACTTAGCATTAACAAAATTTAGTTTGTTTAAGATTAAGTTAATGTCAAATGCATTTGATATGATTTCTCTACAGAAATGAGAAACCGACTGAGCTACGAGCGTAGTTCTTTTTTAATATAAACTCTGATTTGCTTGACAATAATTCGTAATACATTTTTCATTTGACGGAACTATTTTCTGCACGTTAGGCAGAATCCGTTGTCTGAGAAGAATGAGTGCATTTTTTTGTTTAGTAGAATGAATACCTTAACCATTTTAATTTGTCTATTTCACGGAATTAAACTCTGCCATTTGTTACTCACGGATCATTTTTCACAATTTATTTTTCATTAATAATTTATTTATGAAGGACAGTGGTAAAGTCGAAGCTGCACAAAGCAGGAATGTAATATTTTTTTCCCAACTCGTTTCTTTTTCAGCTGTCGGAAGGAAAAAATGCGCGCTCCCTTTTCTCGTTCGTTTTTTCTTTCTCGTAGCGAATTTCTTGTTTCCCGGGATGATTATCCGACGTGTTTCATCGTCTTTTCAAGTGCGCTTGGAGAGCAGCGTATGTCTTTCCCTTTCGTAGTCGTTTCACTCTTGTCTACGGTGACATCTTTGATCATGAATGTTTCGCAAAGCATGCTATTCGCATAAGGCGCCCTGACCCTCCGCCCCCGTCGTCTTGAATTTGAATAGAATCCCGTCCCTTTTGAAGTCCCCATCACAGAGACCCAACATTGACCACTACCCGTCTTATTCGCTCGCGTCATCTTTCACCGATTGCATAATCCTATGCTTGCTTAATCATGGCGCATGAATTTCAATCAACCGGGTCACATTTCGAGCCAAATGAATTATTTTGGAGGGAGAAGAAATAGTATTGCTAGAGAAATTCATTTAAGCACATATACCTCTCTTTCAGCTATCCGAAAGATTAGAATCGCATAATGCTCGCAAAGATATTCGTAATGAATCGGAAAATTAATACAGCGGGGCGTATACTGTTCATGCATTCAAATAGATTCTATTCACCGGTATTATTCAATTAAATAAATTCAATTATGTTATTGGCTAAAACAGTTTACATTTAATATTGCAAAACTTTTACAAGGCGACATAGTTCGGGTAACAATACACATTGTTTCCCTTACAATGCGGTTTTCTGAGTATATACACATAGAGAAAAGTTGTGAAAAAGTTGTGGAACTAAATAATTATTTAGGAGAACCACTCCCAGTTAAAAATCACTAGATTTTGTTAGAATAAAACAGAGACTGGTTTATTCTAGAATTTCAACCATTTTAATTCCAAATTTTTCGTCCAATTGTGTATATGTCATTCATTAAAGTCTTAATTATTGATTTATTGATTTTAAGTTAATTAATATTATTTTTTACGTAATATAATATTGGACATATTTTCTGTCGCGATCAACACTTATATTCTTAATATATATTATAACTTTGATCGTTTTCGCACAGCAGCGTTTTAATTTCATCGCTGAATTCGAGATTCTAAAACGGAAATCTAATTAATTAAGAATTAAGTTTACTTTTTCATTATATATATATACACTTACACTTTTGAAATTATGTTTATGAATATTTGATTTTGTTAACAATAAAGTAATATTCTTTTAATACTTATTTACTTAGTGGAAATTTAATCGATTGGTATGCCATTGAAAATAGTTTATAAAGTTGTTAAATGAATATTATTGGAACTGCTAAATCGTTAATTTATTTTAATTTATTATTAATTTTTTTATTTCCATATTTTCGTTATTTCATCGTGTGCATTATTATCACAAATATATATATTTACCACATATATATTTATAATATATATAAATTACCACATATTCAGTTCTGGTACATACATTACTTACTTGGTTATTATATATATAATCTATATTATGGCTGTCAGTATTATGCTGGTACTGACGAAATGGTAGTTAACAATTGTTACCTGTAAATAAACAGAATGTCATCATGCTTTGGTAAAAGATGCAATACTAACATTGTACCGCCGTTATTTGTACAATATTGGCAATCAATGTTTGTTATAAAATAAAATATTTGAATAATATCTTGATACTGAAATAGTTCTGGTTTACCTCAGTTAACCAAAACACAAATTGTTTACAATTTAATTAAAAAATAGTAATGGAAACATATAATTAATTATAACAACACGAGCAGATTTTTTTTTAATTACTTTTCAATTATGATTTTTTATTTGCTACTAATGAATAAGGCTGTCTTATTATTTTCAATAATTTTACAAAAGAATCTAAAGAATTATTTTTATACGAAGCTTAAAGATTTGTTAAACATATAATTAATTATAATATAATTTAAGGAATATAATCAATGTTACTTAAATATGAAAAATAAAATGTAGAAATGTTATAAAAATATTCAGTCAAACTAGGTTAAATTAATGCTATACGAATTTAGTTTATGTATATAGCAATTTAAATTAATTATCAGAAATTAAAATTTATAAAAGAACTCCAATTAATGAAAACAGTGATTAGCGATGCATTAAGCTAATGAATTTAAATTCAAATCGTTCGTAAAATTGTTATAAATGTACAATTATTAATAAAAAGTAATAATTTTCCCATACATAATATATTATGCATAAAAAGTTTTCAAAGTACATAAATTTGAAATAAGCAAAACACATTTTTATAATAACTTCATATATTACTTTCTTTATTTCTTCATCATAAATAATAAATATTATAAAATCATATTCATTTAAATTAAAATAATTCGTGTATATATTCTCTTTACCTACAACAATAGATTTCTTGTGTTTTCATCATTTATCGTATATTTTCAGAAATATGTATTAATTGAAAAGAACCTGATTCATATTTCAGGAATTTTATTTAATATTATGTACAATATCTCATCAGAGATGAAACAATGTTAATCAAATCGCAGTGCTCATTCGAAAGTAGAGTTAATTAAACAATTCTATTGAAAAACCATTGAAAAATTTCAATATTATAATTATTATAATTACAAGAATGTACGTGATATTAATTAATTTTCATCGTGCATTGTATACTAGTAAATTAGTCCATTTGTAATTAAAATTAAATTTGCCCCATAAATTCTATTCTAATTGCATTTTGTTTAAACGTATTCGAGATTCTGAAGCTTTACAATCGGTCAAAAGTAATTATAATCAATTAATAATCTAATAAGGTTGAAAAATATATTTTTGTCAAACGAGAACGAAATGTGTAATCAAAATTTTGCTTTCCATGTGTAATATAAAAGAAATTATATTAATTTGATTCGCTGATATGCAATTTTTCTTTAGAATGAAACATATTATGTTACGAAGATATAAAAATACACGCATAAAGGCAAAGCATAAGAATTAATTATAATTTATTCCTTAATTGAGTCGAAAGTTAAAATTATAATTCATTTTAAAAATCGTTACGTGTAAGTTGGTTTATAATTTGTTGTGAAATTCAAAGTAATTTGACATGACCAAATCAAATACATGAATATAATTATGATTTAATAACAAATAATTGTGCATTATACAATTAACAGTTTATAATGATGTAGCTTAAATAAACATTTTATCCTCGAGTAAGAATAAAATATGTTTTTCAGTGAAATAAACTCAAACCAATGGCGGAGCTATATATTTCATTGATTGAATACTCCATTTAATGTATCTAGACTTCATAAAGTATATATTTGCGTTTATACGTGTAGACAACACTTTACAATTAATCTACGAAATGTTTAACTTTGATAACAATGAAAGCCGTAGCACTTAGAAAATTACCCATCAAAATGGTAATTTCTACCATTCACTCGCAAATAAATTTCCATTAAATGATTGATTGGTGCTTCTATTGACCTATCAGTTGAACTCCATTGTTTCGAGTCGTTTTTCGGTATGGCGCAATTAATCTTATTAAATGTATTGCACCCCGTCCCCTCGGTCTTAAAAAAAGGAAAGTAGTCCATGCGACGCAACAATCGAAAACAACGATTCCTCTTCTGGAAAGTTGTAGAGTTCTTATTTTGCTGTGAAGACTTTGGATTTAAGATGGATACCCTTGGCCTGGCCATTAAATTACCACGGCCATTGATTTTCTCGGCAACTGCACAGTAAACTGACAGATACCGCCGGAAAGAGGATAGGTGAAACGGATTCGCGGATTAAAAGCTTAAGGGTCGTCGCTGTCTTGCGAGCCTCTCAAATTAAAAAGTTTCAGGAGTTGTTTTTAAGTCAACGAAGCTGCCGGAAGAACGTGTGCAAGGGGTAACGCAAGATAATGGCAAAGAGAAAGATGGAAACATTACAAGCATTGGTCATGTATAGAGCATATACCTGCACCACTTACAAATAATATTTTCAAGTGGTTTCATTGTATACGCCAGCTTTTTCTGCTTTCAAATCCATGAGTCCATTTAATTAGAAATATGAAGTGTTTTCAACTCCCGCGTGTATATCTGTAGACACGAACATATACTTATCCTTGTGTTTTAATTTGTCCGCGATTAGAATGTCGGGCGTATAATAATTTCGACGCCGTAATATACAGAGATATTGTTTTTTATTCATAAATGCAATCTCTTTGTTAACAAAACTTATACATATATATATATACTTAAAAATATGGAAAGAAGCGTATTGTAGGTATGACACATCAGTTATATATTAATAAATATTAAAAGGAAGTTTCGGCTTGTCTTTAAAAGAATGAATTATAAAGTATAACTTTTTCACCCAAGGGAAAAAAGAGAATGGCCCATGCTTCATTCTGCAATTTGTTATACTTCCTTTCCAACCTACAAACTTTTAATAGCTACTTTAAAGACAATCCTTAAAAATACATTTACCACTTGTGAGTATAAGAGTATAATATAGTATACATGAATTATACATATTAATACATATAATGAAATAAGTACAATGTTAGAATACTGACCCAAACTTAGTCCCTACAGCAACTGCAATTATTAAGTAAAAGACAAATTAAAATTATACATTTATTTCAAGCTCCTTATAACGAATAGTTCATAATGTTTACATTGTACATTTTACAATCTAGAGATTTTACATTCTAGTTTCCTAAGGGCACATTTATAAACACCCCATGATGCACGAGTCCACAGGCAATACAAATACAAATATTTACACACGATTCAACGCTTTAATGTCACCTTTAAACACACTAAGAAAATTAGATTGCTAGATTAGCACTCTAGATTGTTAAATGTAGGTCAAACATAGAACAGAAATTGCGATTGATGCATTTGAAGTTTACAACGCTGAAATTAAACCGCAAAAAACAAAAATTAAATTTTCTCAGTTTCATTATTCAATATCTTATTAGTTTCGATTAAAATTTGTTAATGACTTATGATTGAATAATAGAATAAAATTCAATGATAGATTTTTTTTATTTCATTGTTATTTAATTTGCGAAATAATGATTTATAAATGAATTTTTAAGCATTTGTAAAGGTTCGAAAATACACAAAGTAAAAACGTATAAAACACAATATCGAGTGTGTCAAAGTGTCAAACGTGTAACAGTAGTTCTTTCTTGGGACAACTTTTTATATTAACGAAACATAACCCAAAGTTCAACAATGTTTTCAAACAAGTAGCAAGAATTGTGAATATATTTACTTTTAAATTTATTTCGTAATAATTATTTCCAAGTGAAATTACTGTCATACGTTGAATGTTTTATGTCTAATTTTTAATATATTTCCTCTTTGTGTATACTTTCATCATTAATCTCGATACACTTTAAAACTGTATGTAAAAGATAAATATAGTGAGATTGTAAGCACAATGGAATTTATATTATATTTAAAGTTACAATTGAATTTGAAAAGTTATTTCTCTCCTTATTAGACATGATTTAACTGCTTAATTAGTAAGTAATGTAAACACGTTACTTAAATATTAAAAATACAAATTAAACACAAAGTTCCGATAGAAATTAATATAAATATCTCAGCTGATGCTATTATATTATGTTAATATTAATTTCTCAAATATTTGTTCTAAATTAATTGTATAGAATCAAGCTTAAAGCAGTGTATGAATATTTTACATAAATTGCACATTTCTTTAATTAGTTCTAATATAAAGTGAAATTTGTTGCTGACGCAAAATTTAAAATTGCTTGTGGTTTGAATTTGATTGCGTAAAATGGTAGGTGAGGTCGACAGCACCGAAGGATTCGAAGCATGATTTCACGGGACGGTGATTGGGTGAGTGTAGTGTCATGGGATGCCACCGCGAGTATGTGTATTATGTATGGGAAAGACAGGGAAACGGAAATAGCGACTCTGTGCCAAAGAACATTCGACCTCAAAACAGATGTCGCTTCCATGCCGTGTATTACATTTACTTTGTAATTCCAATCTCACGTTTCAAACGAATTGCATCGGTGATATGTAACGTGACGAACAAACTGACTTTTTATAGACTTTTATTTACATTTTATTTTATAATTAATTACAAAATACCGATTTATTTAAATATTTTAATAAATGCTATAACTAGAAAAATAAAGTAAAACGAAATACATGCTAAATACGCGAAATAATATAATAGACAAAATTATATAAAGACAGATTTGTAAATATTTTTGACAAATATACGTAATAAAAATATATAATATTTTGTATTATTATTTAATTATATCGATTAAAATATTTACAAGAATCGAAAATCAAAATTATATAATTTACGTTATTGTAAGTCAGTCAACTTTACACGCGAAAAACTTTTAAGAAAATTAATTTTTTGTTTGCATAATGACCAATAAAAAGCCAAAGTTTTACATTTTAACAAAGTTGATCTAATGGTACAATTTCTATTTGAAAATTTATTTAAATTTTAATTAAATAGAAATGCATTTGTAATATATGCTCAAATTTATGCGCTTCTTTTTAATCTCTCTTATGGAACTGATGAAAAGAATCTAAAAAATTAGAGGAAATAGACTTTTCGATTCGATCTTTTCATTACTTCACTTCTTAACAATTCTAGTTAAAAAGACTTTGAACTCGCGCAAAATGTTTCCATTTTCCTCCACAAAAGACAAGTAATCGCATTACAAAATGCAGCAAAAATACTTAAACGTCCTGTAATCATCCAACCTTGTTTGCGTCGCATTTCGACGAACATTGATCGAGATTAAAGTTTTCATAAATTAGCGTCATTTGCTGAATATTGAAATTAGCATTTGAAAAAAATAAAAAATAAATAAAGGCGATTGTTAATTTTAAATGTTATATTAAAATTAAGGCAATTTAATATATTGTAAAATTTTACTAGCAATGTAAACTGTGAAAAAAATTCTGGTTATTATATTTGTTCGTATACGGTTATGATAATTGAAACTTATATTTACATTCATTAACGGAACTTAACTGGTATTATAAGCTGAAACAAATTGCTCGTATCCATAATAATAACATAGTGATACATAAATGAGATGATAAAAATGAAAAATTAAATGAAATTTGTGTTCTTTTATACATCCGCATAATGTAAAATTATTATTTATAAATAACGTATAGCAAAATCTATAAAAAATATATGTTTTATACATTCATATTTAGTTTTAGATTAGAATTAGCATGAGATGAGAAAAAATATAAATAAAAGCATTCTAAGAGTAGAATTTCATTACAAGCAACTAATGATCTTTATGATTTTTTATCTATATCCTTTTTTATTACTTTTTCATTTTTTATTATATTATATTATATTAATTTAAAATTTGTTTGTGCTATATAATCTTTGTAATATTATAACGAAATATTGTTTACATAAAATTGTTCCTTATTTAATATATAAAGATAAAAAAATATTTACAATGAATAAATAAATGCCTTAAAACTTACTTGCATACGTTTTTTCCTGAATTATTTTAAAAAATTAATTCCGAATGAATTATATCCGAAACTTTATAATTTATAACACAATATGCAAGTCAGTTTATATAATCCATTTTAAATTATTTAATGAATAGAATGCAATTATTGAACTTTACAATAACTTTACAAGTTAACAAATTTGACGCTTCAGTTAATAAAAGTTCACATTAATATTTATTACTCTGCCCAAGAAAAGCCGGTATATTATTTTTTGTCAGTATAATTTTTTTAATACGGCTTAAAAATGCATGGTTTGAATAATGAAATGATGACATTTCTGTTTCAAAGCTTTTGAAATCAATCGATGATGTGTCGTCGCATTTCTAGGGTTGCAATAAATACCCTGAAATAATGCACGCGATTTGCTCAAAATACCATGCGTAGCATCATTATTTCAGTCGGCGTTGCGAAATTAGATTCATTACGTTTTTCCGGCGTGTTTCCAATAACTTGGCCTGAACCGTGGAAACGTGTCAAATACTTGTCATTTTCGCGTAATCGAATTTCGCGAATTAACGAGCGAAATGCGACTCTGCTTCAAAGATGCATGATAATTATCACCGTCCGAAGAATAATTACGAATGAATAATTTTAATTAACATCAGATCGTTACACTTGGATTTTATTGTTGATCATTCCTCTAATGAAAATCAAATATTAATTTTATATTATTCCGCGTGTTCTATTGATTGGATCAAATAAATGATGAAATGCAAAATTAACGAGACTCTATTAAATGGAAACAATCGTGGAACGGAATATAATTATCGGTTGAACATTTTGTTATGATTATTGTTTGATGAGCGAAAATGTGTCGCAGTGTTCATTATCAATTTACTGGGTATATAGGATTTTTGTGTTAAGCTGTTAGTGTTCTTACATTTAAATATATCATCGTTTTAATTTTATGAAGAGTTCACTTGTATTGTTCCAATTATTTTATATGTATAATGACTCTATTTATACATTTAAAACATAACTTTACATTTTACAGATGTGCTATTAAATAATTATTAGTTAGTGCATTTAGTACTGTAGTAGCGTTTACCAACTAAATTTAATTATAAAATTGGCATTATATTTGGCATCATATTTAAAATATGTGTTTCATCATGGCCACATGAACACCAATCATTCCATTTTATCGATATCATATTTGATTACCATACGTGATCCTAAAATGGCACTTTGTTGATTTTATTAAATAATGTTAGCCGCAGGGGAACCTTACAATGGTCATACTTTTGATGTGGTATGCCTCATGAGAATTTTTATTTGGATGAATGTAAGCACTGAAAGGATCCGACAACGTTTAGGTAGTCGATTTTTAGCTAGGATGCTTATTACCATGTCATATTCATTACGTTTTTGGTATACCTTTCAATTGCATATAGTAATTAAAAGAAAGCGCATTTAATTCAATGCTTTAAATATTAAAAATTTAAATATAAATAGTGACAGATTATAATGGAAGTCAGTCATTTGTACTAAGCTCTAAGCTGTTATTATCATAATATTCAACACGTGCAACGAATTTCCCGGTTAAATCTTGCTGTTCATTTAATTATCATAGCTCATTCTTCAATAATTTATATTAGTTACTTGGTTATTATAATCACGTAAATTTTAGTTTATATTACACTCCATGCAACATTATCTTCCTAATATTGAAATACACTTGGTAAATAATATACGGTATTCTGATGTCTTATTGTCAATTATCTTCAAAATGAGATGAAATTTTAACGGGATAAGCTCGTATGTGTAACTCAGAAATAATTGTTAGGCAGTTTATTCCCAATGACACAAATACAGACACCGAAAAATTGAATTTTTTCAAACGTGAATTTCAACTACATTCTCCCAGAAGGCATACTGACGTCAATTTCACGCCATCGTTTTGCCGGTCGCGCACCGAGCGTCCATAATTTTGACCCGTCTGAAGGGCTTTCCCGCCGCACTGCGAATAAGACAATGATGGAGACAGGCTTTTATTCGATTTCGACCGAGATGGGTTGTTCTTAGCGCTTTCGCAGAGTCTGCAGTCCTAGCACTGCACAGCTGGAAAGGATCCGAACGGCGCGTCTACTTTTTTCAACCATTTTATTTATTCGTCGGCAAAGTTCCCACTCTCTTGACTTGTTCTTTTCCTTGTTCCTTTTTTTCCTTCTCACAAAATTCCTCCTGCCAACTTTCCAAGTTACTTTTTTCTTTCACTCGTCATTGACACATCGTCGTGGAAAAACGTGAAAACAGTCGGGCTAATTTTGCGGGTCAATTCCATTGAGTGTTTTACTGAAAAATTGACCCAGATACGTTTTCGAACGGTCAGCTCATTTTTCGGCAACATCCTCGTTAGGAAAATTGTTGGAAATTCGCGTATAATTTGTGAATATGAAACAATTTTTGAAAACGTCTACGTAGGGCAAATTATACGTGGTACAATTTACATGATAATATACATTGAACGGTGATTGGTTATATTATATTATTATATATATTAAGGTTATACAATATCATATAGTTTTAATTACAATTTGCATTATTCCTGGTACAATGAAGTACTCAATTAATTTGAAAGTACCTATTTAACGAAAATACGACTAAATTTAATTCGAATACTGGAAGAAAAACAAATTTATATATATGATCGTTCTTTTTAACGCGCTGACAACAGTTTTCAAACATAATAAAAACAAACTACCCGTCATATGTTTCTTAGCTTCATTTCTAACTAAAGCTTTTGCATGAAACGGTAGTAATTTAAGATTAAAAAATATTCTCAACTCTATTTCATTGTTTACCCCTTATTTAGACTTTTATATAAATAAATCAAATTATGTTAAGTTACGAACTTTGACGGAAAAACAGTCTAGTATAAAATCCTCCTTTGCTCCATAACAAAGCAGTTTAAACGCATCACGCGACATTTGACGCAGTTCAGACGCATGGCGGAATGTTCGCATTAACGTCATTAGTCACGCTGCGAAATCGAGTTGTTAACTTTCGGAACTCTCTTACCGTAATTACGGTATTAAGAGTTTTGCGGTCCTCTATCGTTCCACCAGCAACCTTTTATTTCCATCACTCAAACCTAGTTTGTGGTTTATTTACGATTTTTTTTCCTTCTAAAAATATCTACATTTTATAAATGGGCAATTCAAGAAAGCAATTGCGTAGCAATTGGAAAATCTGATAAAAACACTATCGATTAATCGCAAAAAGAGGCGATTACCAACGAAACATTGTATATTTTCACGATAGTTTGATTTGGTATACATTTATGCATAAAAATGCACGCGCAACATTATAATTAAATTCGAATCACATTATTATGTATAATTCAGCTTGAATATCTCAAGTTTTTGTTAGCTCCAATTAGTGTTTTCCTTGCGCGATTATTAAAGTGATTTGTTTTTTCGTTATTACGTCGTATCTAAAAATTATATAAAGCTTGCATAAATAAAACACTCGCCTTTTGTTCCAATTTTTGCTTTCCCCTTATAATTGCTTTAATTGACTCAGCATATCGCAGAAGAAATTCAATGACGATCGTCGGATTTCCGATTACGATTTAAAATTGCGATGATAATGACGGGTCCAATTATCGCTCGGCTCAATTAATTTCAGGTGTGCACATTTTTTCATCCAACTGCAGCATCGACACGTCCGAATTGTTATTCCTAGGCTGCGTCGATTTGTTAAAAATCATCTCATCAGCGCCCATCTCGTTAGCAGTGGGCGATTCGCCGAGCCGTAAAACAGAGAACGTCTGGACTAAATTGAGCGAACGAAAAGCGCCGACCAATCGACGATAGAGTATAGCACTGAGAAGACACTCGAAGGAACGAAGGGATCGAGAAATAGAAAAAGACGGACGACGAGAGGGAGACAAAGCGTGGAAGGGAACGGAACGTAGGGAGTAAGGGCAAGTGAGATGAAGACGCAGTGGTAAAAGCACTTGGCGAGGAGAGGAGAGTGGAAAACGTCTCTAGAACGAGGCAAACAATTATGGGTCGACACCATCCGCAAACGAAGCCGGTGTCGAATGTCGTATCTTTTTGCCACTGGATCCCTCCTCCCCCAATCCGTAGTCGTTACTCCGCCGACAAGGCTCTTTTTCCAAGGATGCCGCAATAAGGCTGAAAAAATGTGAGAACGTTCGCGAAAATATACAATGTTTTCGTCGTTTGGTTTCGCTGCGAGCATCGTGTTTCCAGACTCAATAAGAGCTAGAAATCTCTTATGGTTGCACGATCACGATCCCAAAGTATTAAAATAGTTATAAAAATGTATACACTTGTTTTTCAATAAACACGCGACAATAACATGCAATTCGAGCAGGATGTTGCTTTAAATACAGCAGCTTAGAACCTGCAAATTTTCGTTAAATGCAACGTTTTGCGTTAAGAAATTTATTAATTATTTATAGCAATTAATATAATGTATTCTATTCATGATGATAATGTAAAAATCTAATCTTTTACAAGGTACAATTAATATTATTATTTTAATATTATTATACTATTCTGTTGGCATAAATTATCCTTAATTCGTAGTAAGTAAATCAGAAGCTTCGCAAGACTAGTGTCAGTGGCGGAAAACTTACGATTAACTAAATAATACTAAAAAAACTTGAGAAATTTTAGTCAGAAAACTTATTAACATTTCATTCGGAAAGTAAAATTTACCTACAAAATTATTGTGTTACATAATAGTATAATTTGAATTTAACTAATTATATTATCTCTATATTGTAGAAACTGAAATTAATCAAGTTTGTTCAATTACATTATCTAATTAAATACACAATAATTATTATATACAAATTATTAATAACTTAATAAAGAAATTTGTCTTATTAAATATACTAAACGCAGATATTCATTATAACTCATGTTTTAAAAAGTTTAAAGAATAAATTGAAAAAAAAATTATTTATTATATAAATTATTTGAACAAAATAATGTACAAAATTTAGTAAGGCTACATTTGCGGCAATTTTTTATTGTTCACAAGAATGTTAAAAATTTTATCTCGAAGTTTGACATTTCATACGTCTATTTACGGTGAAACAATAGCTTTACTG
>JABFQC010000579.1:0-25543 GCA_022817085.1 Psilanteris sp. ZL-2020
GTTTTTCGTACTTTTTTTTACTTTTAACGTGTTATTTGATAGAACCTACTTTGAAACCATTTGACCCTAAACGGGAAATTTTAGACGTTTCGAGGTTTAAATTAGAGTATGAATTTCGACTCGGGAAAGCATAGCTAATAGCTAAACAATAATTAGCGAAGTATAATATAGTTTTACAGAAAATTACACTGCGAAAACTTTGTAAATTACGTGGAATATAAAAAGTACCGAAAGATTTCGGAGCTTACAATCCGCTTGCCAAGCAAGAATAAATTGGTTGGCAAAAAAGTTATGCAAACTTGTATCCACCAAAAACGAACTTGAAAATTAGTTTGTCACTACACGTAATGGTGATTTAACATCAACACGCGGTGTTACTATTCAAATTCAAGATTAATGTTTCGAAAACTTACGTAGAATGCGGAGAGTAAGAAATAACCAATTCGATGTCAATTTATAGCCATACTCAAAATGTAAATTTCATAATCGACACAATTTGTACGTTTTCTTTTCGCTACGGTCATAATTAATAAATCGATACCAAGATTAAGTCCAACAAACCAACGGAATGGGACCCCCCAAGCCGTGCGTGTAGATCGCGACTATCGCAGAAAATGTTGATTTCACGGGCCGTCCCGAATAAAAAGGTCCGTTTTCGCTGTTCCTGCGATAGCGAGCGAGATAGAGCAAACAAGGGCTGCGATCCAACTGGTATCATTTTCGCGCTGTCTTACTCGAGTTCGTTCTGCAGATGCATAAATTCGATAAGACCACCCGGTAGAATTTCATTGGCGCAGAATAAAATTACCAAGTTTGCATAAAGACCGTTGGCCATAATAAACAAAACAAAAAAAAAGTAACGCACAATGCATCTTTCAAATTTGAACATACATTATTTCGTCATCATGTTTTATGATCCCAAATGATCGGGTTCACATTGAGTAGCGTCATCCAAATTTATAGAACAATTATACAATAATTTGAACCATTTACCTTAACGAAATGCGCATGTTTTAATATTACTAATTTTTCCATTTTTATCATTAATCGCATTTGAACCTGTTAGTAATGTTATATATTATAATCAGAAGTAATAATTTCATGTAAAATGTATTATTCATATTTTTTAATCATGAAATCATTTGAAATATGATTTACTTGTATCCAAATTATAAATCTGTACGTCATTAATGAATGTTATAAAATATACCTTGTATGCGAAAATGTTTTATAGGTCAGAATGTAATAAAAAATCGAACAGAAATAAGCGCGCTATTATATATTCTGCATAAAAATATAATAAGCGGTTTTTATTAAAATCACGGTTTAAGTTAAAACGGATGTGGTTTAAACATAATACGAGGATTTTGTTTCTGGACTCTAGGAGCTTAGATTTCGTTGACTGGATGCAATTGAGTATGGTTTTATTTCTTTTTTTTTTTTTTAGATTGCACTCACCGATCTTTTAGACGTTTCGGTGCCTTGTCTGGTAATTTCTAGAGGTGCCGGTATTGAAGGTCTTCCAAGATACCAATCTTCCCTTGAGTTATAATTATCTAAAAGCTTCAATAGCCGTGGAACGTTAACGTAGTTGTCATCGTCAAAATGACAAAACCACCTGTAACAAAAGCAAAACACCATTTTGTTAATATTTGAAAAATTGTTTTTTTTTGTTTTTTTTTTTCGAGCGAATTAATTGAATTTTAAATAATTAATCCCGATAATAACATTATAGTGTTAAAATTTAAATTCATTATTTATAATTAAAAACGCGTACTATTCTTTAATATATATTTTAAATGTATTTATTTTTTGTTGTTAATGAAGTATAGATGTTAAAATTAGCGAACGAAAAAATATCGAAAGAAAAGTGTTCTAAAGACTGAGAATGTTCAAAGAAGGATTGCGTAAAGCAAAATCATTAATCAACGTTGAAAAACATTTATCATAATGTCTGATTGATACTGATTAATAACGATATCGACGTTCAATCTAAATTTACAAGGAGACAATGGCAATACACGACTTGCAAATTTTCTTTGACAAATAGTCAAAAAGCTAAAGCCTCTTTTCTTTGTAATCATCTATACGAAGAATTACATTTAAACTTTATATCAACAAAAATGCCAACCGATAATTAATCCGACTGCGAAAGCATTTTTAAGTGTATTTTGATTATTATAAATGAATGAATTCAAATAAAAGCTAAGATTAAATACAAAAATAAACTAAATAGATTCATTATCTATACATGTATTTTATACGGATTAATGTTTGCATAGTCTTGTAATTATTACTATTATTATTCAAAATGTTTATATGTTGATTATTATTATTCACAAGAAAACTTCGAAAAAAATTACACCCAAAACCAGTTTTGTATCAAAAAGCGCAATATACATCTGACCGACTGATTTTCAATCGCCGTCGAAGTGGCATCCTAAATATTTGTATGCACTCGACAAAGACTTCGTTTGCATTACGTCCTGGGAACCTAAACCCAGCCATTTCCCATAATGCACTGTTTAATCAAACAATTGGAAATAGGTCGCGTGGACTTGCGGGCGACACTCGCCACCCTCATTATGGACGCTCTAGATCCCTCGCGAAAACCCGGTCTGGCCACGTGGTCACGCACGAAAAACGTGATCCACACATGACGCCAAATGTTCGACACGCGTTGCCGCTGCTTTGACGACACGCGGTACGCGTGGCACTTGTGTTCCCACGGTACGCTCAACACGCGTATAGGGATATGCCGTCCACGGTTGGTGACCTGGCATATACTCCAACATGTCTCCTTCACGCACCGTAAACACTAAGCCTGACTTCTTGATACGCACGATGATCCCGTCAATAAGCTGATGGAACATTGACGTTTGGTGGGCATTTTTTCAAATATTTCAATCATTGTATGAGTTCGATTTTGGTTTTGTTAATCATAGACGACGAATCACGAAATTGAAATTATTTTATTTGCGAAATGATTCACTCATTAGTTACATATACAATTGCGAATGGTGCAAATTCAATATACGTATAAAACATGTGCCATAAAATTGAACTGATAAATTTACACTTTTTATCTAACTTTTTTTATATTATAATTTATTCAATATATCTTTTTCTTATCGCAGTATCTAATGCGTATATAGTGTTTGTTCTTAATCCTAAATCTTTTTAATACTATATAACTATACATTCCGAAAGAATTAAATTTCCTAATTCCCTTTGAAGTGTCATCACTGTTTTACCTATAATCGCTATATTTTAATAATTTCATCACAGGAGCTTATCATAATATAATTTTTACACCGTATACCCTGTTCATTTGAGCGTAACATATTATCGGTTTATAATCATAAAAACTGTTTATAAATCGCTTTTATTTTTGCATTTAAAATAAATAATTGAATGTCTTGAATCAAATTAAACTAAATTAAGTTAACAATATGAATTAAATAAAATAAAAAGGTTTTTAACAATAGAATATTAAAATTCTATTGAATAAAGAATTGCATATAAAACAATTTATTTATTGTTAAAATAAATAAAAAAATGCGTACATTTAACAAGTATTTTTAACTGTTTATATACCCAAGTAAAAATTATACTCATTTTCGCCTAATTAAATGAGATACTAGCTAGATCTGTATTCTAATCTAAATATATATTTAGAATTTATCAATCAAATTATTGCTTATTAAATGTGATAATACCAGATAGTTTGTCGAAAAAATGGTTAAAATACCTTTTATGAATGATCACCCACCCAAGTAATAACCGTCGGCAATGTTACTTAACTCTCATAGTAGTTTCAGCCGTTGCTACCCTATCCGCAAGCGCGAATTAATCACAAGTAAATTTTATGATATTGTACTACATGGTGAACAGTCGGTTGCCAATATTGGGCCACAGGTAATTGACCAAGATTGGCATCTAGTAATGTACGTTCGTTTTGAACTGACAGACAATAGATTTTTTTGTACATTGTAACTAGAAACTGTTAAGTAATTACTAGCTTGTTGCATGTTTTGCATTAAGAAATCTATATCGTCATTGGATACTACAAGTGATGGTAGCTCGGTGGTTAGAGTCCACGTTTTCAAGTCGACACGGAAGTTCAAATCTCGGGAATTTTTATTATGATAAAAATTTTTATCATAATTCAAATTTGAATTTATCAAATTCAAATTTCCGTAAATAATAGATAAGAAACAACAACACTCCAAAATAATAATATTATATTTAGATATACATATATATATTTCTGTTTTACTTTTGTAACTATAGTCGAAATTATCACTGAATAGTTGTTCTAAGTAGAATCTAGTCAAAATCAAAACATAGTAAAAACTCACTATTTTCATGAAAAATTTCGACACAATTTTTGTATGGGTATTTTATCCAATAATTGGATTTATTTTTAACATAAATATGCATTGTATAAAATTGTATATATTATCAATACATTATACACATGATGCATATTAATACCTTTATATGACTGACTAATGTTTATTCTTCCAATAAACGTATATAATAAATGTATACATTATACCCATTTTATACACTTCAAAAGATAATAAATTATATTTTACTATGCACCTCATACGTGTTTAATTGCAATAAAATATATACTAAAAATGAAAATAACTAGAAACTTTTGCCATTCACTCTGTAAAGCTATAAACAGATACAAAAGATAGTAAAAAGTATTCGCCATTTCTGTCAACGAAACGCGCCATTTTCGCACAAGCCATTCAATTATTTCGCAAGTACATCTCCATACGTGCCAAACGTAAGTCTCAACGCATAAATATCATACACTTCTATAATATTATCATTCCCAATTTAAATTGCTTCATTTTCCATAAACCAAAACCACCTCCGTCCCCTGTCGAACTTCTTCCATTCCAAACAGGTCGCTGATTTTTTCGCAAAATAGCACAATGAACAGTAACGTTAATCTCGCGACCAAAAATAGCATTGTTATACGAAAACAAAGCGCCGACCAAGAACAAAGCCCGGAGCCTCGTATGCTCTCAGCCTGTAGGTTGTTAGAAAAATGGCTACAAGATGCAACACCTCTCGCAACACGCGGTGTACATGTGCTATTTCGTGGCACGTTTATTGAACAGGCGGATTCCATTTCCTTCGACATTAAATGGGCAGTTACTTGTTACTCGCAACTTACAAGATTTCTGGATTCCTCTTGATACTCTTCTTTCATATATTTTCAGTTAATCAAAATGCAATCATAAAGCCACCAAAACTATATACATGTTATATTATTAATATATATATATATATATATTAATTATTTTTATCAATGACGACATACGTGAAACGGAATTCAAACGAATATATTTAATTCATAAATCCATAATTTCCGATAAGATATAATCGCAAAAAATCTTCCTTTGCGTTATTTAACATCGAGTAATACAAATGAAGCAATTTTGTTCTCTTTTATTTATTTCTCTTTTCCGCGCACGAATTAATCGCTTTAAACTTCGATTACTATCCTTGCGTAAATAATAAATATTCAGCGGACCATATATAACGGAATAATAAAATCTTTGTTTAAATTCAGTGATTGGTAGATTTAAATATAAGAACGCGCAATCAGAATTATTTAACAGAATCACACACACACACTCGCACACATACGTAGTAGCAGTTATTAAAATTGCATATTTTTTGCTTTCAATTACACTCCGGGTTAAAAATGGTACTAATAACTGTCGGTAATTCTTGCTACCAAACGAATCCATTTCCTCCGTTATTAAACGAATATAGTTACACTGGAAATTCGCAACTACAAGACTTCAGGATTTGTCGGCGTTTTCTCCATTGATTGGTTCGAGTAATACGCACATCTAGGACGCAAGTGTTCGAGAGGATGGAAGCAAAGAAGAGGAGAAGAGAGGTCATCGGTAATTGTGCGGCTAGTCTTTCGAAGTAGCAGGTATCTATTTCGTAATCGTGCAAATTCGACGCACACGCGCACGTATGCATACAAAATGTGCGTGTGTGTGTCAGTGTGTATGTTTACATGCGAGACAGCTTGACAGAAGAGCATCGGAGCGTAGAATCGCCGGGCAATTTTCTTGATGTATAATTTCACCTGTTGCGGCATCCGGTGCGCGCATCGATCCAGCTCCGATTTGTTGGCCGTGCCAATCTAACGAACACCGAAAACGTCAAATAGAGTAAAAGAGCGCAAATTACTAATCTGGTCCGTCGAGTTATTATAAAGAGCTTTATTATACGAGGATACGAGATTGCACACGGGCGTCGTGATTGTCGCACCTACGTGTGACGAGAGTGGCGATCGTTGCAATTAAAGAGATGAGATCGGCCAAAACGAATCAACCGCGAGATAATACCCGAAAATAGTCATTCTATGAGATCAATGATTCAGAAACAGCCTAACTTCATAGATACACGAATGTTCCTTATTTACTGCGTTGAACTATTAATCCCTTACACAGAGAGAAATAAATGACGAAAAATTACTATTTATTTCCTTAATATGGAATCATAAGAGAAAAAGAATAACATTTACTGTTTTTAAAAGGAAACAGGTATTTTATATATATATAAATAATACTTTATCATAATATATTATTTTTAAAAATAGTAAATATTATTATTTTTCTCTTATGACGTTAAGGAAATAAATGGTAATTTTTCGTCATTTATTTCTCTCAGTGTAAATTCATATTTTATAATGTTTATTGTTACTCTGAGAAAACTGAATTGACAATATGAATAGTATGATATCGTGGATGCTGATTGGTTAAGACCAATGAATGCAGCAATATGATTGGATGAGAAGATTATACTATATTAAATAGTCAAGGTTATACAATATTATATAGTTTCGGTTACAATTTGGGTTGTTTCTGCTACAATATCATTTTCTCAGTGTATATTACTATACTTCAGTATTCGTTCGAAATATTTCATTAACGTAATTGATTTGTGTAATATAAAGACGTCCATTTTTTATACGAAAAATTTCAATTGCTAAAATGTTTATGTTATTTTTGAATTGCATATAAACAAACATATGTTGTCAAGTAAGTTTCTGTTTTCGACAAATAACATTACGATTTTGCCTTTCAATTTGATTGATGAAATATTTACATCTACAGATTTGCTACATGATTTGTCTCCTAAGTAAGAATATTAACGCGCGATAATAAATCATGAGACACGCAGTTCGATTGCATTCGTTTATTGCTAATGAAAACCGCACGATACCGTATCTCGCGCGAAAAGAGGAAAAAGGATTGAACTGTATCTTCTCATTAATGTCGACGTAACGAAGGTCCATGAAATTGCGCACGTTCTGAGGCTGTATATAGAGATAAGAAGCACGCTGTTCATCTAAAATAATCGAAATGTGCAATCGAGAAATCCGTCTTTAATCGGCCTATGAAACAAGCTTATCGCGACGCTCATGCCAGTTTATGTGTTAACGTCTGTGTGAAATGTCGCCATTCTCATATGACATTTCACGAGGAATCATCAAAGATAACTCGCACGTCGTATTAAATGTTTCTCGTGTAAATCCAGATTTGATAATGCGAAGAAATTACTGTGCATACTTCAGTTGGGAGCATTGTTTCATCTACAATAATAACAAAAGCATCTGCTAATGGTGTATTTTGTATGCATTTTGTTATTACAAGCAAATATGTTTTCAGTTGTATATATATTCGAATTAAATATTACGTAAATCTATATTTTATTAAAAACATTTTAAATAACATTTCAAATGCCTGTACTTACATAATCAAACAATCTATGTTCTAATACATTAGATGATTAATTATAGTTAATTAGTCAGTTAATTTGAATAAGAAATCTATTTTATTTCTTTAATAACCTGCATATTCTCTTTGGCTATCAAGAAATAATTTAATAGAGTATTTATCAAAAATCATTACGAATCGTATGAAAATCAGACAAAAAATCTAATTACTTTAATACATTCTATATATATATAATCTATAATTATTCAGACAAGTTATAATGAGAATAGTTGTGGAAACATTTAATATACGAAGAATTCCAATTTATAATTTGTCTTTTTAATATATTAAATCCGTTTCAAAGCTTTAAATTGCTCTTTCCCATATTATCACTTACATTACCAACTTTTCACTGTATAAATCATCGTAAATAATCGTTCCACATTTAAATACGTTACCTTGGCAACAAATGCACCAGACAAGCAATACATCGCTGTGGCCGGTGCAACTGGTAAAATTGAAATGACAAAAGCAAATGAAATGTCAGTAAAATATTAGTTTCCGCGGAAGCGCCTCCTATGGTGTCTATCAAACCACGATTATTATGTCCAGATTACATAATTTATAATCATCTTCGGAGCACAAGCACGTGTGCACCTCGTTGGACGAATGTGCCAACATTTTAACCCAGAAGTAATGAGCCGTCACATTCGCCTACGCGAACGCCCATACCAATGCCTGATAACTCCAGCTGCTTGCGGCTTTTGCAATTTCGCACTTTTGCAATAATGCTCGTCCGGAATAAGTCTACGCTTAAACAACACACAGTACGCAACGTAGCCAACGCGAAAGACAAAATGTTTTAACTCGAACACGGGAAAGAACAAAAATAATGAAATATCAAACACCCACTTGAATTTGATCTTTCAAATACGCATTATATAATTTTAGTTATTATATATATCTATAATATTTCCGAACAAAGCCGCGCCGGAACATTTTAACATTCAACAATTTTCTTCTCGTCATTTCTTATTCGTTGACTATCAACTTTTAAACTGTACGCGATGCACTACACTATGTTTTTCAATTTCTGAAATGGAATTCCATATTTCGCTCTGAAATCATAAAAAATACCCTATTTCTCGTAATTCACAGTTACGATGGTGTTGACGACATCTCGGCATGCGATAATGAAAAAATAAATGCAGACCCGAATTGATAGTTAGCGCGACTGGGCGCGGCTTTGAAAAGGACGTTAATCGCCACGGCAATGTAATTCCCCTGACGAGCGACCTTCTTACGTGGTTTGGTGGCTACGTCGGTAAGTTAATGAAACGTCGTAAGTGCCATAAGAGACGGTAGCATATCATGAGACAAAAAAGCTCAAATTGCGCCAATCAAAGATTTCTTCCTGTCACGATTACGAAAAGAGTAAAAAGGCAAACCCCCTTATTTTGCTCCAATATAAAAGATAAACATAACATTTCAGCGATATATTTTGTTAAATAAAATAAATTATAAGCGATACGGTAAAAAAATTGCTTTTAATATATATTGTTCGTCTGGCATTTAACGAGAAAATTATCTCGTGCCTCACATAATCTTGTACTGATTAATTGAAAGGAAAATAATAATATTTGACAAACTTGTAATAGTTTTTTTAACTATAATTTATTATATTGTGTGTATACGCAAGTTTTCCTACTATTATTATCTAGTTTCGTAAAATTTTTACGATTCCTTTTTTCACTGTACATTACGTACAATATGAATATAAAAAAACTCTAAATAATAATCTTGCATTTTTGCACACAATTTCATCGTAAGCAAAGCATTTCGTTCTTGTGATTTTAGTTGGAAAATAGCTTTTGAATTATTGATAATAGTTTAAAATAGAATATAAAAGTAGCAAATTATTCCCTGTAAATACTGACTGCAGTCTTTGAAGTCGTAACCGCCAGCAAAATGGGGGTCCTACACAACTGCAAAGGGATCTAAATTGCACGTGACTTTGTACCAGCATTTACTTGTGCGTGAATGTAGATGGCGAACACTTAAGTGATACTTAGTTGGCTGCAGTAAAGGCTAACCGATATTACAGAGATATATATCAAATATATATACGTGTATATATATAACAAATTGATACGAGAATAAACTGCATAACAAAGCTACATATTTCGGTTAATAAACAAATTTATTACGTTCGAATTGTAAGCGCGTGAAATTTCATAACAGTTTTCGTAACGAAAGAACGCAATATTTCTCTTCAAAAGCAATTTTTGGTAAAAACGAATTATTATCATTTCCATCTTGACGTGAATGATTTGTTCCGTGTGTTGCCGGGTAAACCTAAGCAATGAACGTCCTCGTCTTTTGAGCAGTACATTCGTATCGCCTTGAATTAGCCTGCACAGCCCGAAGCATGATTCAAAAGCGACTGATGTATGCAAATTATGTGTCGTGCTCGGTGCATGGTAAATGTGCAACGGTTTGCCTTGATATTGGAGCGCTTTTTCGAACCTAATTCAAAAAATGCACATTCAATATTCAGAGGAAAAATATTATTACATTAGACATTGTATGGAGCCACCTTTAAGCAGAGCAAACTTTTTTTTCATTACATAAGGAGATATAATTCCTTTTGCCAATACAAATTTATAATACATATATATATATAAATTTTGTTGGTTTATAACGACGAGAATTGTTTCCAGTTATAACATTGCGTCATCAATAAAGGACGCGTATTTAAAACGAATTCAAGTTTTTACTTTGTGTAACAAAAATAAGCAAAAATTCACAATTGTAACTAGGTATTAATTACATAGCACTTTTATGTAATTATTATTTTATGTTATATGATCAATTGAAATCAAACATTAAAATATAATTTTAACTGTTATAAATGAATAAGAAAATTTCTATTTCATATTATAGATTATATCATATAATGTTAATATATATAAATAAATTTAATAAATGTTTTTGAAATGACATTTTTATATATATTTAATGCGATTAAAAATTTGCTCTCTTTGTTTCATAAAAACAATATGTTCCATTATTTTCTATTTTATTTAACAATTTCTTGATTAATACTAAAGAATTGCAAATTTATATAAAATATACATTCTACGAATTTTACAAATAATAATATTGTAATATAGTCACTATATACGATTACATTTCAAATAGTCAAAATATGTTGGATCTACAACGAGGTGCGTGTTGATTGTATACTGTTTTAGACGTACCGTGTTTATAAACACGGCGACTATTTTTGCTTAGAATTCGATTGTTTTCATTCAAACAAATTGTTCGTTTTAATTTTACAACGTTTCAGTGCTGAATCAACACCGTATAGTCAACATGGTCACTTTGTGTCGGATTTATATCATTATTTTTTCTCGTAATTATGTGACACTGAATAATGAATGTTACACTAGTAAAATGACGAAACTGTATTTTGTAAGATAAACAAGTTTCAACTGCAAAGTAATTAAAATAGAAATTCAAACACATTTTGCAATAGAATATATCACGACTATTGATTAAATAAAACAGTGATTGCATTAACCTCATATAGAACTCGTTTCGATAGTGCGTTAGTTGATTTATAATACAAAATGCAAAAATTACGATTCAATTATGTATATTACGAGCAAAATATTAAAAGATCATTTATAGTTCCATTCGTTGATTTTAATAACAGTTTTGTCAATAATATGATTATAGTTATTAATTTAAAATAGAAAAATATCTTATCATTTTATTTAATACGATTAAAGTATACATTTAAATTTCTTAAAATATATTCTTTATTGTTTGTTTAATTTTAATTTTGGTATCATTATATTAGATTTACGTAATTCGAGTTAAATTCACACCACTCCGAAATTTCCATTTACAATAAATCAGCTACTTCGGTGTAATATCTGAGATAACTTTTTCACCAAATTTCCTGCATTCTCTCAACCGGGAATCTCAACTTATTGCCGAACTAAACTCACGAATTCTCTTTTCATTCACTGTACGGTCATAATTTTGGCGTGAAAATTGACGAAAAATACGAGCAAACTGTGCCACCATATAGTAAGGTCGTTTTCGCTTCCTGCTTCTACCGAACGATAGCTATGCTGGCGACGCGTTCAAGCACGTTCAGCCGTGCTCCCAGCAAATACCTGACTCTGGGATCCAGTTTAATAATCAATAATTTTGTGGCGCGGTCGATTCTAGGCCCGAAGGCTGCACGTGCACAATCGAACAAATGTTGTCCCATGTGGTAGAGACCTCCCAGTAAAGTCAATGTGCCAATTATTTTGCAGAAGACAGAAGAGCTAGATAAAAAATATACAAGTTTGAAAAAAAAAAAAAAAATATATATATATATATATATATATAAGAGATAACAGTTAGTTGATTTTAGTTAATTTAAGGAATTACGAAGTTTCACTTAAAATGTATAAAAAATATATTTTTTTTAAATAATACATAAAGTCTATATAGTTATAAAGTCTATATATACGAGAAATTAATAATAAATTTAAATATGTGTAGATATTCGTCTTTCGTGAAATTTTGAAAATAATACGTTATATTCGGTAGTGCGCAAAAAAGTGCTAATATTACATATATATGTCGTTGATATAAAAGCCGAGAATATTAGAAAGGATTTAAAGGAGATGCAGAAAAAGAAGTATTAGCAATGCGTATTTGATTAATACAAAGCATTATTTCAGCTTTCTTTCGTTGAAAAACTAGTCTGGCAATCGACTGAATGTGACCGTGCATGTTTTTAGCGCCATTAAGAACATGCTATGGTTTCGTGTAATATATACAGTTATCATGTCGAATATTTTCTATTTTTATCCGTTGTACTACATATATATTCAACACACTTAATGACAATAACCATTTCTGTGCATAAAAAGAAATGAATACTCCACAATTTGTCCCCGAAAAATGGACAATTTATAATATACGCTCAAAAACTCGAAACATAATCCAATTTAGATCCATTTCTTAAACAAAACATATCTTAAAATAATAACTCGTAATTTTCAATTAGTTAAAATCGTACAAACAAATCGCATTTTCAACCAACGCGAGTCTTTTCTTTCTCGAGCCACAGGATTTTCAATTTATCCAAAACAATACATCACCGACATTAAAGATCACGCGCGTTGTGCATAAATAAGTCGCGCGGCTAATGCCGAGTGTAAATAAATCCCGGTTCGTGGCAGCATCTGAAAAGCACATATTTCAAACCATTTAACAATAAAGCAAGCGCGGTCCGACATGGCGCAGGTATATTCATTCATACTTATATATCCGAAAGCCGACGGCCTTGGTTCGCCGGCGCTCGACCGAGGGAGGCGGTAAATGAACGAAAGAACGACACCGTGAAAAGTGGTCGGAAAAACGCGTTTCCCAAAATGGCGCTGATTTACGGCCGTCTCTGATTTTGTCATCTGAGTCACGAGGAACAGGGTTATCGGAGGCTTTACGAGTCCCGGGCGCTTGTCAGGACCGCTTTACGGTGTTTCTAGGTAATTACGCGATTAGCATAAAGTGGCCGATACGCAGTCGTTTGCATGGCGATTGACTCATTATATGGTCGGTATCGTGCTTTCGTAATTATTCGACTGTTACTCGGAATTTCAAAGCGAGGATCAATATTTTATCATTTTTTGCGCACATCGTTTAACGAGAAGGTAATTGCGCGTCTAGCACAATGCCCGGACCTATATATATATATATATTTAATTGATATCCTGTGTTTGTCCTCGAGATAGCATCTTGACGCGTCGTAAGAAAAAATTTATCACGCCAGACGGGAACACGAAAATTCGTGTTTGTCGTATGAATAATTTTGATAAGCGAATGATTTTCGTAGAAGAAGCGGCGAAAATATCACGACTTTTTCAACGGAAATTTTTTTCTTCGAGATAAGAGCTGTTTTTTCGACCACCCTGATGAAGTGTACAATTCATTACAGCTGAATTCGTTCTTTTGTATTAATTCCGAAGAACCGTCTTCCAGTGGGAAATATATAGTTATATGTGTAGTTACAAAAATCATTGTAAAAAAAAGGAACAATTTATTACAGAATTATTTGTTTTATGTACCGCGTTAGTATACCACACACGTATTCTGTAAAATATCTGTATAAATTTACTCATTTTAATGTGTACATTATAAGTAACGTATTTGTTTCCAATTTTTTACACTTCAAAATTGTTATAATTCAAATATTTTATGCCATTCACCGATCGATTAACACTTTGTTACCCCTATATTCCGAAGCATCGCGCAGTCCATATAAAGATATTTGCGAATCTAATTGTTATTAATCACAAATACTAAATCGTTCATGCGTGTAACTCGAGCTTAATAGTACGTGCCTTCGTAAATACTTTTTTCAAATTATCTCGCCCATAACGAGCATTATACACAAAATATATATATATATATATATATACACACATTATATATGTTCCCTAATCATTAATATAATTAATTATATGCTAGTTTAATACTTTTCCTATTTTACAATTTATTTATCACCGTGTTCAATATCATTGCACCGGTATTGCAAATCGTAACTATTTTATATTTTATACCACGTTATCGTGTTTGTGTTATAAAAGCAACAGGATGAGAATAGGACCTCGTGGTCAGCGATCTGGGTTTGTTATACATATTTTACCGTCGCTTTGACATTAAGATCACGAGTCGACTTTATTTACGGCACATAAATTAACAACAAAGTATATTATCCCGCGGTATCCGCGTCCCGTCCAATCTCAACAAACGCTCGTTCGTCCCAATTGGCCGCGCTTCGTTTTCCATTTTTAATTCGTCTAGTTTATAACCACGCCTTCTTTAGCTGACCCGCAAAACGCGCGTATATTAACTACCATAAATCTCAAACAGTAGTGATTCACTTTCAGCGTAGATGTAATCAACGGCTTCGTCTTCAACAACATGCCTTCTAGTATCCATTTTATTAATCAATTCGACTGAGTGCAAAAATAAACGGACATGTCGTCTGTGTACATAAAAGTCCCAAATTTAACAACTGATGATATTTGTACGAGATAGTCGTCAACAAAACAGGCATAAATTTGACTCGAAGAATGTCCTGTTATCTATTCCATTTCATTAATACGAAATGACAATTGAGATTCGGCGCTCGTTCGAAAAGACACATCGACTTTTTGATTAATAATTTATAGATGGCCGTTCAGCTTTTTACAAAGTCAAAAACATTTCGATAATTATTTCGAAGAGAAGTTTCGCCTGTTTATGTTAATGTCGGTATTGATTTTTTTTGTTTTACTTTCGAGTTATGACACGTGTAATTTTATATTTCAAAATTACAATTTAACTACGATTATCGCGGTGATTTGAAATTTTGTGTTATTTTGCATTATATATATCGTGCTATTTTACATAAAAGTATTTCCTTGTGCAAATCTGTTATCTATTATGCAAAAGTATGTCGTTTCAAATATGAAATATTCTACACGTTAAATTATACAAATATTCAAACTTCGCTATCGCGCAACTAATGCTTATTTCGATGTTAACAAAATGAAATCAATTAAATTCACTTTTAGTGATAATGTTATAGTGGTTCGTTTAGCAATAAATTAAAAGCATTATCTTTTAAAGGACAACATTTAATTTTAAAATACTGTTAATGGCCGAACTCTTTCTGTTTGTATGTAAATTTAGAGATTTTGTGAAAGAAAAAACCATTCCAGGCGGATTGGAAATAAAAATTCCTATTAAAAGTTTATGTGTATAATGTGTATAAATACTAATGAATTATATTAGTTTCTTGTATTAATAAATTATTATTTTATCAACGACTCTTAACAGAGAGCGGCGTTTTATTGTTATTTTTATGTTTTATAGAACAAAAATTTATATCACATATTTTTTATATTATTATTATATTAACTTATATTTCCATTAGTATTTATTATTATTATTATTATTATTTCCATGAAAATTATTATAGAACTACATATGTTTCATTCACTGTAACCTAGTTCTGTAAAATCGCACTCATAGAGTGTCATTTTACACATTAAGTGTAAATATTACACGTCATATGTAAAATCTTCCGCATAACAGAATTACACAAAAAATGTAATATTCTTATTAAATACAGTGTGTAAAATTCCTAATAGATCCCCACAATTAGGAATCAAAAAATCAGCAAAACATATTATTTAATCCATATTTGAACACAACATTTTAGAAAAGTGTGAACTAAACAAACTTACAATTATGAAAACATTTAGAATTACTTTTAAAGAATGTCGTACAAAAGTTGAGGTTATATTTGATTACACCTAGCTGTGTAAATGTTATGTCGCGTGTATATCGGATAATGTGTAAAATTACGCTATATGAGTGTGATTTCACAGAACTAAGTTTACAGTGAACATTTATCAATTGTTTCTTGAATTTCGTTATTTGAAAAATTTACGATAAATCTGTGTCTCTTTTTTTACAAATTTTTCGGTTTTTTATCGTACAAAAACCTGATGATTACTCTAATAAAACGTGATATTCTGTGGTAAAAGATGAGACTCCTGAGAATCGCAGACCGTGAAAACTGTCGATATTATGGGAGTGTCGGGTGTATTTTTTGTTTGCGGTTTGTTGGCGCAACTCAAATTGCACGTATGCGGCCACATGCTTGTTTTCTGGCATCGCAAACCACAAAAGTCGATACTTAGCAGACCTAGAAACGTACGTAAAAAGTAAACCTATATAAGTCGCATTCTCCAGGTTTTCAAATAAAATTGTTTAATTATGATTGTAATAATTTTAATGACCTATGGAATCCTTAAGTAAAATAGTGTTATGTTTTTAGTAAAAGAGGGCAACTCATCATCATCACGACGATATACAAGGCAGATTAGTCGTGTGGATCGTCTTTCTGCCAGAATACAATACAGACATTGTCAAGTGCAGCGAAAACACAATAGTGGCATCACAGAATCGCGTTTCAGTCGGTAAAATGGCACTTCCGGTTGCACCTGAACGAGCACCACCGGGTGCCGCATAGATCGAATGACCAATCAGCCGCCGCTTGCAAGATGTTACGAGCCGTTTCGTCCCTTGAGGGCCTCGCCACTTTGACCTTTAAACTGCTCGTACTTACCGTTGCCAATTGTTAACGGATTGATGGCGAACATTACATCAGTGGTCAGAGGTACTTTCAAGATAAATCAAGGCGATTAACTTTTAATTTAAGCTAAATTAAATTTATAATTTATTGAATTCAATTTTTTTTATTTAAAACACAAAAGTTTCGTGAACTGCAGCGAAATGTACAAAATTGTAAAGCTGACAAAAATTGATGTTTTTTATACACAAATAAAACTCAATTCGCCCTTTGTTTCATCCTCAACGAACTAACAAACCGAAACTATTTTTTATCGCTCGAAATCGATTGCCACATTTCTTGATTTATATTAAGTCCTTGAAAACTGAAATCATTGTAAAACATCTACCGGAATTAAAAAACAAAACAAAAACCAAAACAAAACACTGAAACTAAAAAATAAAGAGTTCTTCACAGCCGCACTTAAAATAATTCGCAACAATTTAACAAGCTGTTTCATAAAACATACGATTCTTCTAATTCATCTCAAAACGTTACGTTATTTCTTTTCGACGCCGTACAAAAAGAAGTTAATTTGCTTTAAGCGATTCTTAAATAATTTTGTATGCACAAATTTTGCGACCTCATCTCCATACTCTTGGCACATAAACATATCCAGCCAACCCAACATTTTCTTCATGCAAAATAACCTGCTCCTTAAGGTAATGAGCAAGGAAATGACTCGAGCGCCATTCTCTTTGCACACACGGATACGCAAATGTTCGCTGCATGTGTGTTATCGTGACATCGCAAAGCCGAAAGCGAGGCCGATGCTTTTGTTCTATATTCGAGTGCAGTGTATCGTGTTATTGTGCGTACAGAGCACGGCACCGGATGTACCAATGATCGCGCGGCTACAGTCAACGAGCCACTTCCGGGGACCCATGTCGCTGCAGAATATTACGACGATCATAGAAATTACCCGCTTTGAAATACGATTCCGTCGAGCAATTAACTCCCGAGACACTTGTCCAGACTCCTTTAATTACCCAATTAAAGCCAGCAATTATTCAAATTTTCGCGCGACACCGAAGCCGGTCTTGTACGATTTCACGTTAAAATAACGTCTCGAACAAAAATCATCTTGCGCGGTCGCGCTTGTTAACTTATTGTTAATTTAAATGCACACGGCAAAAAATTGTCAGCTTAAAACAACATTTTTCGTATTTGATTCTATATTAAGCATAAGAGTTAAGATGTAAATGTTATACTTACAGTAAAATCAATGCTATACGGCTTAAATTTTGAATTAAAAGTATTTACATGTTGAATCAATATCAAAATGATGCGGAGTTACACGGAAAATGTCTAATGATATATACTTGTTATTAATAATTATGTGACAGAAATAATATATATTAATAAATAATATGGTTCGACATGATATCCAAATTTCAAAACTAAAAAGAAATTAACAATTTGAAACATTCTTCCTGATTCTTGATTAAAATACTTAACTTAACCTATAAAGTGCGAAGAAAAGAAAAGTATAATGTGCGTTTCTAAGACTTAACATTAATTTGCGTTTGGATTCCACACTTATCGATGTTATTTTACCATCCTAAAGTTCTTATTTCTAAATAAAAGTATCAACATTGTTCTAAATGTGAAATAAACGTGAAAATTTTTGTCCATGCAAGCTCGGATTAGAATTCTAAAACATATATATACGTCACAAAAAGCGATATTTCACGTCCATACGAAACACGCAAAACACGAAAATTTGATTGCAATACATTCTATCAATATTTATCAGGCTTTCAATAACGAATAGGTTCTGAATGTTTCGCGAACCGAACGCGCTGATAATAACAACAGAAAATCTGTCAATGCAGATGACGTTTATACTGCACAGTTGCAACAACAGAAGAAGATCCGTCAATATTTAAACACGACGAATTTGTTTTGCTCCGCCGGCAAAATACCCAAATGCTTTTGTTACGCGTGTTAGAAGGCAAAGCGAATAAACAGAATCGCGCAAAAACAAAATCGCGTTCGCGATCGATGTTGCTGCGGACGAGCCGGTTAACTGGGTCGCGCTTAATTAACGCGATAAACGCGGCTCGTTTGAAACCCGTGTCTTCTAATATTCGACAGCCGAGGCAAAGCAATATCCGAAGAATGCGATCGGCGGAGATAAAGCGCGATTCGAAATCGCGGAGAATTAAATCCGCGCGCAAACGGGCAACGACGCGGCGTAAAATAAATTGTTTAACGTTAAACTCATTTAATTGTCGAGAGCGGGCCGGGTTGTTTAATATCAGAAACGAGTTCGGCGAACAAGTAGCTTAAGGAATAAGAGGCGTGGCGCAAGAAAGAGAATACGGCTATTCATGCGGCTTCGGAGCTAACGGCGGACGGGCAGTAAAAGTCGCTGAAAACACTCCACGTGAATGATTCCATTGAAGAATACGTGGGCGGACAAGTGGTCGGCGATTATTTATGCATATCGGGCGATGCGGCTGCATCGCCGGCCGCGCATTGTTGTCGAAATGAGAAACGATTAATGAATTATGCAAATGCGAGCGAGCGCGCGCGCGCGAGACAAAAACGCCGGACGGACAAAAACTGATTGATTCGAATGACTTTTTTTATCGGCTGCGCGGTAAACGATTAGCCGCAATTCATCGCACAAAGGGCACAAACACAAGTAGCTCGGAAACGTTAAACCACGAAATTGCACTTAATTGACAGAAATTGTTCAACGAGCGCAAGAAGCACAGCTCATAAAGCACGAAGTATGCCGCGATACCTGCGGACTCGCGAGCGTGCATTCCGGTCCGGCGCGCGCAATCCCAGCGGACCGATAAATCTGCATCGTTAAATGCACACGAACAGCATTCAAATGCGACGATATTCAGGAAGCTATATCGCGCGAAAACTCGGCGCAGCCTCGTGATATTGCGCCGCGCGAGAAATGTTAAATTATTATAAGCCGGCGAGATAGAGGTCGGGGCGCGCGTTTTTTGACTGCGGAAACATCCGCGGAATGACGCGAATGCGCTTGATTTTATATCGCGATATAAAAAGAAGGAGCGAGGCGAACGCAAATTAAACGCCAGTCGGTTTGGCGAATAAGTTCGTTTCAATTGGCGTGGCCGAGGCGCTTCGCGTGATCGTTTTTTTTTTGGGGGGGGGGGGATAAATGAAGCTGCGTTTCGCACAGATCCGCATGGAACCGTCCGTGTACGCGCCCGAATCGACAAGCCGCGCAAATTGTGTAATAAATGAATATGTATAAAAGAGCGGGTTTGTGAAATATATGGAGAAACCGAGTGCACTCGTGGTGTGGTTTTTTGCCGACGTCTGGGCCTTTCTGGTCGCGGACCTATGTTTAAATGAAACGCAATTTGAACGCGTGTTAGGTTTCCGCCACCGGTCAAATGAGATATTGCATAACACAGAAATCGGTGGAACTCGGGCCTGTATGATATATATAAATATATACATATATATATATAATACGGTTCACCATATCATTAGAAGAAACAAGGCCGCCGGTTCATCGAATCGTCCACCGTTTCTGAATAAAACGTTTCGATTATCCGCCAATCGTATGCAACTATTGTATTAAGCGCAAGGCGCATTAGTTAATCATCGTTTATCTAAACACAGATATTTCCCGCTAACTCGTATTACCGTTCACATTCCGGCCATTGACTAACCCAAAATTAAATAACACAGCGGCTCGGCGAACGTGGTATTTCGGGATCGTTAGTCGATTATTATCGAGCTGTTTTAATCCGAAAATAAAGCCTCGAAAAGTGACTTTATTTCATATATTAAACTAAAAAATTACCGGACATCGGAATACGAACGGCGGCCGCTAAAACGCAACGAACGGGCTCAATTTATATGTAAATCCGGGCATTCGCGTCGTTACGAAAACACCGAGATTACTTGAAATATGGTCTTTAGTCGGCGAATAACAAGTGCTGAATTTGCGTGCATTATCGAATACAATAATTGTTCGACGTGGCAAAATATTCTGCGCGCAGCACGAGCTGCAACGATCTGCTCGCATTAAACGTGTCCCGCATGCAAGAAAAGCCTCCGTATAGTCGTCGTTAAATCTCACCGAAGGTTCATAACGAGCGGCCATCAGCCCTTGTTGATGAGAATACGCTTGTTTGAGCCTAAGTTTCTGAGATAAGTCACTTCGGTCGTTCAGAGCGGAGAGCTCGTTTGCCACACGTTGTATACAGAAAAATGTCCCTGTGTAAATCTTGCTGTCGTTATTAATAAATGTCGAGTAATTAAATGTGGATATAAATTATGCATTTAATTGTTTCGTAGTTTTTAGCCGGTCGGGGTCTTGATCTAAAAAATGAGAGCCGATTTGAACTGGATTTTAGTGCTTGATTTATTGGTATTGACTATGAAACAAGGAACTATTAATTTATATTTATACATCTGCGTAAAAAAGGGCACGTTTGTATGGCTTTTTGTAACAAAACCGTTCGTAAATCTTTTATTTATGTTTAAGTTTTGCAAGATGCCTTTCTGACGTTAAATCATAATATAGAAAGGTTTATATTGCACGACAAATACAGTTTAAAGCAGTTTTGAATATTTATAGACATTCAATCATGTAATCGTATCCCGATTGTTTTACGATTGCCTTTGGACTACGATGCGTATTTTCTGTTTTCGATCTAATGCAGGGTGTAATAAAAAAGATGCTTATCTTTAGATTTATAGATCACCGTATAGTCAATGAACACTAGTAAATTTCTCGGCGATAACATTTATTGACGAAATAATCATTTCATTAATAAATGAAATATATATAAATATATATGAACGGTTGATTCGGCGCTGTACGTCGTAAGAAAATTAAATCTAAATTAACTGCGACGTTACAAAATTAGATAACTGTGTGTGCTCAGACTGCAAAACGCTTTGATCGCTAATTACGCAGTTTCAGAACTATAAATTTATTTTAGCCTTATGCTAATAAACAATTTTTAATGAATCCAAACTTTAAAACTTACAAGTTGACTGTTCCAATAAATTTCGCTTCATCTCTTGAACACCAAACGCCCATAATTAATACAATTCTGCTGGCTCAGTAGATACGCATTTAGATTTCAGTTTATACCACACGCATTCAATCCGAGCAATAGTTTACTTTGCGAGTGTAGTATTTCGCGAAGAAGCATAATTTTGTGGCAACTTTTCCTGTGATTTGTGTATCATCATATTTCGAGATGACTTGATCTGAGTTACAAGTAAGCCAGCGGTGGAAGAAAATCTCGACATGGTACGATATATACGAGACCAGTAAATTCGCGTGAGGGCAAATCATTCGACGACGAAAACAGAGGAGGTGCATGAAACACGTCATTTGATCGTGAAGCTTGGTATCAGGTGCAAACCTGTTTTGGTACTTCGCTAGCCACAAGGCATATTCACAAAAGAAAACATACACTTTCGTACACAGCTCGGGCAGCGCCAAATTTCTAGTTGACAAATTTCATTTTTGTTAAATTATTGTTTATTCTTATTGCGTTGTACCGAAAAAACATTGTATAATTAATGGTTTCACCTGATAAGTGTTTTAATTTGGTGTATCAATAATTATAGATACATAAATATATTTATTCTTTTAGAACAAATACTTTTGTCTGCACCATAAAAACAACTATATTTCATTTTACTAATAATCCGTTAAATTTTTCAAAGAGAAATATCACTTTTATACACTGAGAAAATGAAATTGTACAACTTACATTGTAACATTTCGATGCTTCCCATTTCAATTCCGTGATTTCATTGGCCGGCGTCGATTACTATTCAAATTGTAAAACTTGTATAATGTGAAATCGTACGACTAACAATGTACACAATTCCTCTTACGATTTTATTTGCTCAGTGTACAAAATATTATACTAAACATTACATTAGTATTATTAAATGCGAATAATTTGTTAATTAATTAAATGTCTTAAATTGTACGAAAATAAAGTGCTGATTATTTTACGCATTTGGACTAATCTATGGAGCGAACGAATGAAGAATGTAACAATAAGCGCGTTATTAATATAGCGTCGAATCAATTGATCGCTCAGCACGCGTCAAATGAGTCAATTCGAATGAGTTTAGCCAGATCAAATCAATTATATATATTATATATATATATATATAAGTTCTATCGTAAAACTGGTCAATGAAAAGGGATTGTGTTGTAAAGAATTTCGTCGCGATGAAATCTGATACTTAACGACTTCTGTAGAATCTGATTCGCATCAAACCATATATACCACGAAGATTCAAATTATAAAATATAAATGTCTCGGTGAAAGCGTTTTTAATGACCGCATACATCACAGCCTATATAATTAAATACTTCAACGCTTCTCTCGTATTCCGAAAGGAGAAGAACAAAACACGTGGTGTGATCTAGGGGTGCGGATTTCAAATGCAAATCAAACGTTTGTGTTGCGATCACTCAACCGGAAAATGACATTCATGGAATTTCAAATAGACACAGCAAAGATCCCAAAATATCGTTCGGATATGCTCCGCTACATTTTATGCGCATCGTACAAAGAAGTCAATTCCGCATTTTGTTATTTATATATTAACTGTACGCTCAAAAGATATTCCCGTGATTTCATATGCAATTTCGTTTCGTGGGAAATACTTGGCAACGCGAATAACAAGCTTCCTTAATTATTCAATCAAATTAAACGTTAATTAACTAAAATTTGAGTGATGTTTAACGAGCATTATGTCAATAATTACATGGAATACCAAATTATTTGATAAACGTAACATTTCTGATAATTTAATAATCATAATTCTTTTGGAATATTTATAATTGCGTTCGAAACGGGAAATTTGAATAAAACGTACGTATTAAATCTACTTATTTATTCGTATGTAAATATATTAATAATATAAATTCGCGTTACATTTATTCCGAAAGATAATAATTTATACAACGTTTTAAGCGCGTGTACGTGTGTAAAGTTTCTAAATAATTCTAACGATTATAAATAATCAAAATCGTTAAACTATAATTATACCGGATTCAATTTAATTTTTAATCGAAATTTAAGCTTGAAAATCAATTGGTAACGGTTCATAAAGATCTAATTATATCAAAATATTCCGAACAAAAGTATTTCCTGCAAATATTATTCGGTCCACCATTTATTGTCACGCGTCTTGTAATTGAAGCATTCTAACGCTGCGTTGGTTCTAAAGTGATTGCAGATCAACTTAATTTATTGGAAAAACGTACGTTAAAGTAGCCATCTTATAATTATTCAGCCTCTCAACGACTATTAACTACGGATAAACATTGTGCTCGCATAAGACTCGGACATCAATCGAAGTGTTTTGGATTTATTTTAGTGAACGATGAGCAAATGCAAAGTGGTCTGAAATTTTTATTTGACGTTCGAAGCGCGTCGAAAAGAGTGGCGGATTCAAAACACGTACGAGCGAAGAGACACCCAAGATACACCTGCTGCCAAAAGACACGTACGTTTACGGCTGGATTACGCATGACAGAGTTCGTCGCACGTTAAAGGTGCTCTGTCACGAAATTTACGTGCAGGATTAACTGCTTTCTCTCTTTTTCTCACTCGACTTCTCTTTCTCGTTTATTCACAGTCGTGACGCGCGACTTAAGGAAAACAGGCTTCGACGTTGCGGGGATAAAGTGCCCCACGTAAGTCATCCTTTGACTGCTGGAATTTTTAATGGCCGTCTGAGTGGCGGCCTGGAAAGAAGAGTGGCCCGCGGCAAAAACACTTATTTTCATAAACGGCACTGACAATAATCGATTCGATTCATTCGCGTTGTGTTTTTATTGACCCAAGAGCCGACTGAAGAGTTTTTCTCCAAATTAAATATCCGCTTCTGGCCGGGCGAATGTTTTCTCTCAAATTTAATTAAGTCAAGGACTTGCACAAATTTCATTAGATGTCAAAAAATGCCTCGGATGATACAAATATTATGCGATCTTCTTGAGTGCTTTTTATTTCTCCTTTTTGTTGCACAGTCTCCGTAAAATTTCGTGAATTGTAATGAATTCGATTGTACATTTTTATACAAAATAATTGTCATTGTATTTTTTTTTTTTTTAATGGAAAAATGAGAATTATGCAATGGATTTTTTTTAAATTTATTCTATATAACAATTCGTATGTAGGATATAGCCGAATGTCTTTCATATTTTAAATTTTTCATTTCAACAAATTATTATACAATATTGTAAATTGTTAATCCACGTGTATTAAATTTGCAATCTATTATATAGTAAAACGCGCCGCGTATACCTTCAGGATATAATTTAGTCAAATAATTGATTTAAATATGTTTTTTATTACGAAATTGATTTCGGTAATATGAATTATTATTCAATGTGCTTTTCATCATTTATAATTGATATCTGTAAAATGAAAAAACAAATTTCGACGTGCTTTGTTTAGTTGAATTATTTTGTGTCGAGCAAAATTATAGTTTCATATATTCCGATAACTAAAACTATATGTTTATATTAGTATACTATATATATCAAACGGTTTCGCTGTCGCTTCTGAACAAACAAACTTTTAATAGAGTTTAAACG
>JABFQC010000580.1:0-25541 GCA_022817085.1 Psilanteris sp. ZL-2020
ATAGTACACTGAGAAAAATAAAACATGAAAAATTAATGTTTATAATACTAATTTAGGGCCATATGATACAAATCATAAAAATTTACAGTTCTTAACAGTAATATATTATTATAATTCAGTAATTATCTATGTAAATAACTTGATTTTTTTCTGTTAAAAACAGTACATTTTTACGCTTTTTATCATATGGCCCCAAATTAGTATTATAAACAGTAATTTTTCATGCTTTATTTTTCTTAGTGTACGGTTTGTGATACCCGGGCAAAAATATAATCTTACTAATTTTACCAAAGAATATGATAAATTTTAGTTAAAAATGTCTAACTAAAGGTTTGTCAAATATTACCAAATTATTTACAAAAACGATGATTCATTTACATTTTTATATATTTAGATTGCATTTATGATCTAATTTGATTTAAAAGATTTTTTTTAGTGTAGTAGAAATTTCGTGAATAATTTGTACACGGAAAGAAACATTGTATTAAAAATTACTAGTAAAATATTAAATGTTAAAATATTTTAAAATATTAAAATATTTTAGTAAAAAATACTAACAATTTAGTAAAAATTGCAGAAGTTTTATGTATTATTTCAAAATACAACACTTATGTCACACAATTGATATTTTCTAAGTAATTTTTAATACATTTTTTCTTTCCGTGTAAACAGAAATAAAAGTAAAAGGAGTTTTTTGGTTAATATAAGTATTGTTTCAGTGGTATAGTAATTTTTAATAACAATTTTATCAATTCGTATGACCCTGTTCACAAATCTACACAAATTTCATTTGAAACGAGATTTGTACTCGTGAGGTAGAATTTGAAATCGTTGAACATGTGGAAACGGTTTTTATATAAGTGTAATTTATTTAGTAATACAATTTCCATTGTAAGGCACAATTAATTGACGTCATGTATTCAGATTGTTATCAAGCAATATCATCATAATTATCGCATGCAAGAAAAAAATCGTTATTTCGTGGATATTTTTGTATTGGAATTTGTATTGGAATTTGTACAGTTAGTTTGCCTTGCGCGATAAAATAATTATTTGGTATAAACCTTCCGTTTGAATACCATTATCTTAAGGAATATATAATTCATAAATCGATCGGTGCGAGTGACGCACATATATTCCTATGCACATATAGACAGACATCGATATATATATATATATATATATATATATATAAATTGTGTTTGTATTGGTCATATGTCGCAATCATAAATCCAAAAACTTATTCACTTATTTCATTGACACATACTTTCGCGATTAATTGACATTCGATATATTTCCTTTAAATCAAAATTTCAATGCGATCGAACGAAAGGTTGTAATATTGAATGAGACATTCGTTCATAGATATTAAAGTCAACAATGTGTCACTGTATACATTATCTAGATAAATAGTTAAAGAATGAACAATGATGCTATCTGGAGGACATATCAACGCAATTTAACAATATTGGCAAGATTAGAAAGTATTGTCGTAAAACGCGTTCATTAAATTGCAACGATAATTTGCATCGATGCGCGATTAATTTTGTTTATTATTTAGAATTCCGAAAAAACCATTAATAATTGAATTAATTTACCAAGATTTCCTCCGTGTTATCGCAACACCAGCTTACGTAAGTTTTCGATTTCCGGCTTTCAAAATTGACTTTTGGTAAAAAAAAAAACCAAACATGGAACGGAATGGAAAAAACCACGAATCGATCCAATTAAGACACAATTCACGAGGAATTGTCGAAGGTGTGCGTTCCGTAAACAATTATTCTCGCTTTGTTTGATCCACGCAACGATATATCTCGTGTCCTTTGACAATAACGAAAAAACCTTTTTTCCGGTTTTTTACAACCGATTCCATACCTCGAGCCTGCGAACCCGAATTTGAAAATCGTTACCAAGCAGTGCGATCGCGAACCGAACAAAAGCGTCAGAAAACGAAATTTGAAAATGGAAAAAATAACCACCACAAGAAAATGGAGTACGCGCGACAGAACGGGCTCCTGAGTTACGAAACGCTTAGCCGTCATCCGCTAGAAAAATATTACAAATTTTCTCCGAACAATTGTTGTGGCCGTCGCGCGATCGGTCGGCGGCGTAATGAACGATCGGGCCAAAAAACACGCGAATCCGTTAGCCGACGAAGAAATTGCCCGACAAGAAAAGGCGCCGGTGATAGGTGAAGTGTATCAAACGCGAGTGTTGAGGCGTGACGGGAGACAAAAACCGATTTGTCCGCGCGTAGAATAATCGGCACTGTCGCAAATGCCGAGTTGCATGAGCTCGCAATTGAAAATGCAGTGCAACGGGAGTTTCGATGGCGGCCCAATAAAAAGCGAAGGTAAACGGATGAGTTATCTAATACGGATTGCATATACGCAGCAACAAGAATTAAAGCGATTATTATGAGGCACCGTTCGGGGCCTAACCTCGAACAGGTTTCCGGGATTCGGTAGGACATGCAAACCCACGTATGCTGTCGATTGAGATAAATGCACGGAAGATGCGCGTTCGAATTGATTATATAAAAATCGTCACGTTATCTTGCCAACGGCTGTTACAATGCATTTTATCGTCGACGTTATTGTGCGCCAGTTTGGCATCGTTTTATTTTTTTTTGTCTTTTTTTTATCTTAATTACACTTTTCGTGCCGCGATTACACTGAGAAAAATAAATGACGAAAAATTACTATTTATTTCTTTAACTTGGAATCATAAGAGAAAAATCATAATATTTACTATTTTTAAAAGTAATATATTATGATAAAGTAGTATTTTTCTATGTAAAAAACTTTTTTTTTAAAAAAAAACAGTAAACATTATTCTTTTTCTCTTATGATTCCAAATTAAGGAAATAAATAGCAATTTTTCGTCATTTATTTCTGTCGGTGTATTTTTTGGTTCTCAAACGTTTCGAGTGTTCGAACTGAACGTAATCGAATGAACGTTTAAGGCTATTGGAGAACGTGGAGAATAATTGGAGAACGTTTAAAAACGAATCGGATTGAATTGTACTTGTGATTCTTGCGCGTAATGGTATGCTATAAAACTTAACAGAGGAATTCATAATCTGAAATTACCGAGCGTTCATCGTCGTAATTTAATAGAGTGACGGTCGTTAGGAATAAAATAATCAGACGAAAGGGAAAACAAAACGAAACGGCAATCGGCGCCAAGACCATATGCGCGTTTCAATATGCTAACAACTCCGAAGAATAACATTTTCTAATACTCGTTCCCACGCAATTCAAACACACAGAAATGTTCCCTAATTTTCAGCATTGAAATGGTACAACGTAGCACGGGTGTCTTTCTGTTTTAAATTGAAATGTCATTTCCCAGTCGGACGTTCCCACAAAGGTCAATCGTGCAAAATATATTTGGAGAACATTTCAGTCGCTCGTAGAGTTTACCACTCTGGAACCACTTCGTTTAATTGCTCGGAACACAATCGGTGGATAAATAAATATTCGTATAATCTTTATTCACGTCCGAGTGTACTTTGAACAATAAACTTTCCTTTTTTTTTTCTTTTTATTAGACCACTCGCAACAACTTTTCGTGCCGCGTTACACGATCGTGCATACGTAAAGGGCATTTGGTTGATCGATACGTTCGGACTGCAAGGTTCGAGTTTGTCCGCAAAAGTAAACCCACACTTAACTCGCGAGATCGCAATTTTACGCAAAAATAAGACCCTTCAAGACAATTGCTTCGATTCGGTTTTATGCATTCAGGTATATTTTGGTTTTCATTTCAATTTCTTCTGATTTCAGGACAACTGGACGAATTCACTATTAATGCCATGCGTTTGCCGAGATGCGGTGTCAAGGACAAAGTGGGAACGAGCTTGAGTGGAAGATCCAAACGATATGCGTTACAAGGTACGTGCTTCAATCAATAGCGCTGAATAAAACGTAGAAAAAAAAGCGATGCGCTCGACGAAATTCGCAGATTCGAATTCGAATTCAACCGCGGTTGTTTCCGACGCGACATTTCCGAGCCTGGTTTTTGCGAAGGTTTTGCATTTTCGATCGATCGATGTCCTTCGACTTTTTGTTTGTTTCGGACAAATTTGTTTACAACAAACGACACACGATGCAAATTACGCGAATCCATAGTGACGATGATTCGATGGTTTTTGGGGACGCCGTCCTATTGGTTCCATTAAGTAGTAACCTACATTTCAACTCGCTCTACATTAATCCTCTTTAGGACTGTTAGAAGGGCACATTATATGAATGACATGAAAACTTCCATTTGGCCTTAATACATCAGTACTGAGTGTTTACACCAAAATGTACATTACGCCGCTCAAAGGGACAATTTCTGACAACCGTTTTCACGAAAAACTATTCTTTTTGTCAAATCGAATCGATTAATCGATTGCCGCTTCCTTTCATTACGCTCGGCGGTTTGATTGGGTTTTGTTTAATTCTTATACACGGGATTGATTTGACGGTTTAGTGTTCTCCAAAAATAATCGTCCAAATCAATTATTTCGTAAACTTAGCGGTTGTTCCGATAAATAAACAGTAACGAAATTCTACATCTCAAAAGAAATTTGTAATTGTTTAATTGAATATGTAAAAATCATGCACGAACAAAACAAGCAAGTTTGAATATAGAATATCATTTAAAGTTGACCATTTAGAGTTTAAAAGTTTTTTTCTTTTTTGTTTTAATAACAGATTTCGTATCTACTTTTGAAATAAATGCGAATAGTTGAACTTAATTTAATTCAATTAAACGCCACTATAACGAGTCAATTTGATGAAATTACGATGTAAATTTGTCGTAATAAATATATATATATATCCTACGTAATTCGCTTTCAAGCTTCTTCCTTATCCGAGTTTACCGGTCGATTGATAATGAGACTTTTATGGCATTCTCTTTGTTTACTCAATAAATGAAATTAAAGTTCGAAAGCATCGACGAAGTGTCCCAACGAGATGAAAGCGATTGCCGTGCGTTTCGCGCTGTCAAGCATTTTTTAGAAAATTCGGTATATATCCATCCTAACAGAGCGTAACGCGTGACGTAACGAGCTGCAATCGATTATTCAATCCAATCCCGAAATCACGCCAGACAGCTCTGTGACAAAGTTGCGTCATGGTGAACAGATCGTTTGAATCGATTAAAATGCGGTAAATGTACTTCAGAGGTATATAAGTATGTGTAAATTGATGTTGACTTATTTTATTGTTCATATAAAGATATATATATATATATATATATATGAACTGTGAATGTTATTTGAAAATTCTGTTTATTATATACCATAGATCAAATTAAATGATTTTGTTTATTAATTATATTAAAGTTAATGTCAAAACAGATTCTACTGATTCGAGACATTGCGATTTGCAATGATACAAATTACAATTAGATAATCCTGCAAACTTTACCAGACAATATTGTAAACGTCGGATAAAGGAAAAAAATGTAAATAAATACTAGAAAATATTATTATTTTTATCAGATTGTATGGTAATTTTTATCACATTTATTGAAGTTTTAACCATAATTTATCTTGTTTGTTTACATTTTTTATCCCATGTTTACAATATAGTATGGTAAAATTCGCAGACTTATTTATTTCAGTGTATATATATGAAACAATCATGGGTAATAAATAGACCTATTTTGGAATAAATCTTATAATTTATAATTCATTATAATAAAGAATCTATAGTATTTTATAATTAATTAAGCAAATTAATTTGCTAATTAAGCTTAATGTAAACGTTTCCATTAATAATAAATTATTATAAATTATGTTTAAATCGGTCGAAAAAAATACATTAGATTGCGTTAAAATTACTCGTTACCTCATCGCTGATCAATGGAAGTAAAACAATTTTTTTAATTTTTGTAATAAATGTACGATGTGGTTGATTAATTTATGCAATATTTATTATATAAATTGAACTAGGAAGTAGAACCGATTTTTTTTTGCTTTCTTTTTAATTTACTTTCATTGTTGCCTTCAAATTGTGTAAAGAGTAAAAAATATCTGTTTATTCTGAAAACAATACCTCATCTGTTTGCTGATATTTAATAAACTTAATTGTTTATGGGGATAATGAATGAAAATATTTTATAAGCATATAAGATGGTAATTAGAATCGAAATATTTTGTTTTTCGCATTATATTATTTATTTATAAAATTATCTTCTTAAAAATAAAATTTCAATCATTTTTCATATTTTTTAAATAAAATTATATGTATAATGTTATCATAATTTGTTATCTACTATTCTTCTGCGTGCATTTCTCAAGGTGATATTTTTATTAAACAAATAAATAATTTATTTATAAAACTGTTTAACTGATTGCGTAAATTTTAAAGTATATTTTAAGTATATAATTTAAAATAAAAACTGAGAATTTGCACTACGTACAATATAGGTATGAAAGCAATAAAAAACCACGACTTATTTAAGTTTAATTATTGTTATAAGTTACGATAATCGTTTTGCTTGGCTTAACAAGCTATTATCCTTAAACTAGTAGGTTTTATAATCTTATTGCCTAATGTGCAGACATTTAATATTTGGAGAAATTTTATTACTGCCTATTATTTATTTCTTTGTTATCGTTTATCTCTGCGTTTAATTGTACGCGAATTTAAAAAATAACATTCACAGTTATTAAACTGAAAATATACATTGAAAAATTATAACATTTAGTTGAATATATATATATTATATACATAAAAAATACTAATTAAATTCGAAAATATGATATATGTGGCAATAAAATTTGCAAATAGAAATTACGTTATCTTTCAATGATTCATATTGTGTAGTCGAAGAACGGTAAATGTTTTATATATATATATATAAACATTACAGAGTATCCCAAATTGGCAATTACACGTTTGTTATTAATCACATGTATATTAAATTTAGGTTCGAGATGGCGAGTAAAAAAACTAACCTACCGAATTAGCAAATATCCACGAAACATTCAAGACAAAGCCGCGGTGGACAAAGAAATTGCAAAGGCTTTTTCTGTTTGGTCTCGCTATACCGATCTTACTTTTACACCAAAAAAGTCCGGCCAGGTAAATAAGCGTATTCATTCCTTGCAAAGAAAAACGAAAAACCAACTTACCAGGAATAAATAAAATAATTGCAAAACTATAGTATGTTTCCATTAGCTACTCGTTTAATAAAAATACTCAAGGTCTTGTAAAACGAACATGAAATTGGTCAATTATTTGTAACTAATTATTGTTAAACCATAAAGTACTTTAAGACTCGTGTACGAATTTCATAATGCAATCAAATTTAAATAATTTCCACGCCAATACTTTTCTTCTTCTTTTTGTTTATATATTTTGAAATTAAATAATTTTTTTCAAGCGACGACAATTTCAAGTTTTATGATATGAAAATGTATTCTTAAACGCAGGTTCACATAGAGATAAGGTTCGAAAAAGGAGAACATGGTGATGGCGATCCGTTCGACGGTCCTGGAGGCACTTTAGCTCACGCTTATTTCCCCATATACGGTGGTGATGCTCATTTCGACGATTCGGAATACTGGACCATCGACAGATATCAAGGGACCAATTTGTTTCAAGTTGCGGCACACGAATTCGGTCATTCTCTGGGATTGAGTCACAGCGATGTCAAGAGTGCTCTCATGGCACCTTTTTACCGAGGATACAATCCTGCTTTTACACTGGACAGTGACGATATTCTTGGTATCCAGGTAAAACACAATAAGCAAATGAAGACAAACGTCGATCGATATATTATTATAAAAATCATTTCAAAAATAACGGTAAAATTGAATAAACAACCCTAGTAGAAATTTGTCTAGTATCTCGTGAGTTACTAGAGAATTTGTATATAAAATTTCCAGTAACTTACGAGTTACTTGAGAAATTTCTACTTGGGAAGTTACTTTAGGAATACGAAATGCGTTAAATTATTGGAGCTGCGATTGGTGTTTGTTCCAAAAGGAAGTTCTATCAAACGGGTGCCAATTATCGAGATTATATCGAATAATGAAAGTAAATATTTTTAATTGAAGTTATACAATAAGCAAAGATAAAATTGATTTTGCCGGACTTTATTAATGGAATAAAATTTAAATTTGTTATTAAGTAACTTGAAATGCTGTATTGGTTATTCAAATTATATGAATTCGTCTATATATATTAACTAATGAAAACACAGTATGCATATATAATTCGTAATTTGTTGAAAACAATACTGTAGAATCTATTCATACTGTTTGCATTTTATTTGTTATATTATAAAGCAAGTTATAATTGTTTTGCGTTAACTTCTAATTGTCGGATGAAAAGTTAATACTTGCAGTGTATTTTTATGCAATTTTGACATCTGTTTGGAAAACTTATAATGTATACACATTTGTATTTAGAATATAAAAATACATTTTTCATTAAAACAATTTCCAATTTCCAATTCTATTATTCATATTAATATTATTTTATTAAAACAATTATTGCTCCGAAAAAAAATTTGAACATCATAAATTTGTCAATTAAATAAATTTTATTGATTCGATGACATTCAATACAGAAAATTAAATAAATAGAAATTCTTGAAAAACATTCTAAAACACTTATTCTTACAACGAATCTTTGTATATAGTGTACCATGATAAAACTAGCTTAAATACATAAAACACCCTAGTAGAAATTTGTCTAGTATCTCCTGAGTTACTAGAGAATTTGTATATAAAATTTCTAGTAACTCGCGAGTTACTTGAGAAATTTCTACACTCGAATTATAAGTCGAATGAAACTGGTTCAGTGGATTCGGTTTTTAATATTTAATTTCCTCAAAAATGGTTCATAATTTATGAAACATTGTTTGTATTTAGGCATTATACGGGCCCAAAACCAGTGTAGGCAGTGGAACCGAACAGCGGACCACTGTAACTCCACCAGGAAAAGAGGATTCTCAACTTTGCCTGGATCCGAAAGTCGACGCAATGTTTAATTCCGCCGAAGGTCACACTTATGCATTTAAAGGTTGGTTTTTGGAATGTAAACGGGTTATTGCAATACATTTTTGAAAGGATTTTGGAATCCAAAATATCGAATTACTTTGGGAACTAAGGTGTTGATAAACTGCATGTAGAACACAATAGATTAATATTAAAGTTAATGAATAAATAATTACAATCAATATTAACCTCTGATATTATTGTCTCAAATTGTAAATCCAGAACTTTTTATGTACAAAAATTGTAAATACGTATATACAGGATTATAAATATCCGTTGCTTGTGTGTACTTATATATACTTGTATTATAAACACAGACATGTGATTAACATTGTTTGTTCGATTTTTAACGTTGATTTGGCTTGGTGTCATTATGAAAGCACGATTTTGCCCCTGCGCGACCGCAACCGTTGCGACGCGGGAGCAAGCGTGAAAACATTGTCTGCCGTTGTTCAACTTATATTACCAATATTGGTACCGAATTATTTCTTACAATAATTTATTAACACTGCGCTAATATTTTGCAATTTCCACGTTTATTTTATGCCGCGTCGCAGAATAAATTTCTGCAGATAAAAACTTGTATTACGGGATTATATAAATGTTTAATTGATTTTGTTATGTAACGTAAATAGGATGCACTAAAGTTAAGTAATATTTATGTTTCTTCAATTTATTTCGTATTTTTCTGTTCTTTTCAAAAACGTATTTATATCAATTTACAAACTGGATTCAAATCGTCCAAATAATTGAAAAAGAAATTTCCTAACCGACAAGTAATTTCAGGATAATAAATTTTATATGAATTAAACGTCAAACGATAACAGTCGACGTTGGTTAAATTGAAATAAATAACTGACTTTTATTGATACAAATCATTTATCTTAAAACGTATATTAATTAAGAATTAAAATAACAGGTAATCAGTATTGGAAATTGACCTCCGATGGAATCGCAGCTGGTTACCCAAAACTGATAAGTGCGTCTTGGAAGGGTCTTCCTGACAAAATCGACGCTGCTTTCACGTACAAGAATGGAAAGACTTATTTCTTCAAAGTGAGTTTTTTATGAATAAGTAGTTTTTTACCTTTATATTCAAAGACTATTGAATATTTTATTCTTTTTATTAATTTTATATATTATTTTTACTTTAATTTTTATATATTTAAAATTTTTCAACTTAAGTAGCATAACCAGGATACTTTTGAAAAATGATCAAAATTCTTATGAAATATATTAAACCTTTCATCATATATAAAACCTTGTTTAAAGAAATTTTTTATAGATAGTAACAGTAGAATATACTTGAAAACTCGATAATAATTACTTTACAAATTACTGTTACAATTTTATAGAATTTGAATATATAATCTAATATGTTTTTAATTTTATTGTAATTCTTATAATCTTTGAAGTATATCATTCTGTTACTATCTGTATAGTATATCTATATAAATAATAATTTTGTTTATATTATTTTCCTCATTTAATAATATATAAATTATTACAATAATTATGAACGTAATTTAGGGTTCCAAATACTGGAGGTTCATCGGCAAGAAAATGGACGGCGACTATCCTAAGGAAATCAGTGAAGGATTTACGGGTATTCCGGACAACTTGGACGCGGCTACGATGTGGACCGGAAACGGCAAGATATATTTCTACAAAGGCACCAAGTTCTGGAGATTCGATCCAAACCAAAAGCCGCCGGTGAAAAGCACGTATCCCAAATTGATATCCAATTGGGAGGGCATCCCAGACAACTTGGATGCTGCGCTGACTTATCAAGGATACACATATTTCTTCAAAAAGAATACTTATTACAGATTTAACGACCGAACATTTTCCGTAAGTCCATGGCCACCCATGAGTATAGATCTGCGAAAATTAATCAGCCAATATCGTCGTTCGTTTAAATCCACTTTAAATTAATTTAACCGACCTTAATTCATAATTTAATTGATCAATGACCTCGGATCCATCAGTCGATGCGTTCAGTTGATCAATAACGATTGATTCGGACAAATCCTGTACCTTAAGGACACCCATTTTAATTATCAATGACGCGCAACCACACCTTAACCAAAGATGTTCCCATTTTCAGGTCGACAGATCTGACCCTGCCTTCCCAAGGTCGATAGCCTATTGGTGGTTCGGTTGCAGATCGGCGCAAAAAGGAACATTAGGTAATTCTTCGTGGAAAATTAAGCACGATGACGACTTAGGATTTTTCTCATCCAATCTGGCGAATGTCGAAAGTCATTTTCACGGCGGCGAGTACGACGACATCCGTAGTCACCAAGATGATGACTCTGATGTCGATGACATCATATTGGATTCAGGTATATAGACTTAGCGATCGCAGAGCTAAATTAATCCGCAGAGCAGGGGCGACTCGCGGGATTATTTAGTTAATGTAAATAGCAATTGGTTGACTTTGGTCGCTCGGAAAATGTACATTTGTAAATGAATAACTTGAATAGACTTAATTTGGTATTGCAAAGAGCTGTAGAGGCAAGAAAAAAAAAAGAACTCAGATTGTAACGACTGTATAATTTAGTTTTTAAAAAAACCGTCAGTAGTCACTTTAGAATTGGCAGCTCATACACCTGGCTGGTATGCAATTAAAAGTAGAAACAATAGAAATCATTCATCATTCATTCATCATTATTAGCAATCGCTTACGTAATTATTACCATTGACGATTTATCGACGAAAGTTGCTGCTTCGGCGACACGTATGCATGACGAACGCAGACAAACGTGCGTATCCATTTTGTGTATATATTTAGGAGAAACAATTTTTTTTGGTACAAATAAACGATGCGTGAATGTTTAAGCTGAGTCAATGTCAAGACGAGTACGGAAGTGGCAAGATTTGATCGTACTTTTTACGATTTTGTTTAGCATCTGGGCAATTCTGGGGTTCACGATTCAATGACAGTCAAACATTCTTTAGCAAACAGTCTATGTATCAGTAATAATTGCATTCTGATTATATTACGTACAATAACATTTATCATTGTTCAAGATTACGATCATAATCGCTTGACACGGAAATGACGTAACCCTACGACACGTTAGACTCCGCTAATTTCCTTATTGAATAATATGTAATTGCTGAAAAATAACTATAATGCTTGGATTATACGAGTGGGTATGCGTTGTTTATGGTTTTTGTATTTGTATTGTACATGTTGTTATACGGTGTTATGCATCGGTGCGATTTGTTTGAAAAATTAATTTTTTGGACGAAAAAAAAAAAAATCATAATTGAAAGGTTGGTAAACTTGACGGGTCGGTTGGTACATTTGAAATGGATAAATTTTGTATGCACGTTGTCGTGTAAATGTTTAATTATAATATGGTGTTGAATGATTTTGAATTTCGAACCTCTGTTTAAGAAATTAACTTTGCAAAATTGCAACATCGCCAGTTTTTTGTTTAATATTTTATCGTCGTCCATAAATGATTGTACTGATTGATTGATTCGGTTAAAACGACTTACGTAATTGATAAGATTATTACTCGAGTTGGCAAGTATTACAGAAATTACAATTATTCCGTGGATTCAAAGACGCTTCTATTTTACTTCCATCAAACATTCATTGATTTCAAATTGTCATGTTAGAATCATTTCATACGTCTATATATCAATTGGTGTGCATAATTTATTAATTGAACTATTTTAGTATTCTAAAATTCATAATAATAACTATTAATAACTATTATGTTGACTGAAACACATAAATCTATATAGATTTTAAGGTATATTAATCCAGAAATTTATTGACATATATTTCGAATTATAATTTACACCTAAACCATTCTTTTTTTTTTTTTATTTAAAGAATACTTTTAAAATCAAAATGATTCACTAAATGATCTCAAATAAAACAAAAAGTCCATTATATTTATTACAGCACAAAAAGAACAAACTTGTTTCAAATTCAAATTGTATTTCTAGCAATAGTATATTAGCCAGGCGATGTATTTTTATAACGTAATTATAACGTAATTTCGTTCAAATGAAATAAATTGATTAGCATTGATAGTAAGGTAAAATGGATGTCGTCGATGCATCGTCGTCGCTGAGTCCAGTATTGTTCCAGAGAAAAAAATCTTTAAGTATAAATTACAATCTTTTTGCACTTATAGCAATTTTTGGTTTTGGTACTTTGTGTTTTTACAACGTTCTGTTCTATTATTTTGTTTGTTTGTATTTTCTCATTTCATTTGGTTTTATTATTTTGATCGTTTGAGTACGTTGCACCTTGCTCTAGTCTGTTACTTTCTCAGTTTCATTTTTTGCACCACAATTACATTAAAAAAACTGTTAATTTTTGCACCTTTTAGTTAAACCAGTTATCTTTTCCTTACTGTTCATACTTGTTTGGTATTAATTTGACATTTATATTTGTACTTTGCATGACCATAATTTGAACCATGTCAACTAATCTAGAATATGTTTAAGCATCATACGAAGGTATATAATGGAAAAGCAATAACAACAACGTAACAAATTTGCACACGAATATATGAATGAGCTGAAATCTCTTTTAAACATGAATGAATTCGAATAACTGGCCGTACGTCTGACACCTGTCTGTCCTTTGGGATCTTTAATTTAATATCTCGATTTATATTATTCCAATCGCTTGCCCAATCCTTTTCGGCTAATCCGACGTAAACATTTTCTTACACCAAGAAAAATTTCGACTAATATTATAATTTCTTTAATATTTTCAACGTTAACGTTTATTTTGTCTTTTGTACTGTAAAAACAGTTAAAACAAAATGTTCATAGCTTTTAAAATTAAAAAGAAAAATTATAATTATAGTTTAAAACATATTATTGAGAATATATTTCACTTCTTTTACATCATTTATTTATTATAAGATTTGTTCATTTAAATAACTATATATTTTTATTAAAATGTATTTATTAAAACCGTAACTAAAATATAAGAAAAATTGTTTTATTTTACAAAAATTAAATAATGTATGAAAAATGTTGTTTTAAAAGAAATTTTTCTATGGTGTTTATTAAGCACGCAATTCAGTATAGTACTGCATTTTCTGTATTTAGAATGAGAGTAATCAGTAGATAAAATTTTATTTGTTTTTGTTTGTAATCTTAAAAATTCATCTTGATAAAAGCAATAAGTCGTGATTGGGAATCGTCTTAAAAATTTTATCTACTGTAATTATCTGTCACCTTATGCACGGGTTTGCGTTTCGTTGCACGGTATTATTATATTATTTGACACTTGTGTGGTTTAATGTTGTATAAGACCTATTAGTAAAGTATTTTGGATTTAGTTTCTTAACATTGATTGGTATCAAATACTAATTATAACAAACCATTATTTATTTAAGATAATATACATATCTATTAAATTTGACTGACAATCTCTAAATATTCTTCAATTAAATCACTCTTTAATGAATAATATATTAATAATTATTAATGATAATTTTGAAATGTAATAAAAATTAATTAAAAATTAACATATTTAATTTAGCAATAATTTTTTAAAATGTAATATTGACAATACAATTTTCAACCATATCTTTTTTATTATTAAATAAACTACTTATTTTTAAAAATACAATAATAATAATTTATCTTGTTATTAAAATTAACAATTATAATAAAATAATGTACATAGTAAATATGTAGATGTCATAATAGACATATATGAGGTGACTTCAGTTTTTGCTGTAAATGCTTTGTGTGTTTTTGCACGCGTTTTATAGTTATTTTTTCATATTGCACTGTGTTGCATTGTATATATATGGTATGAATCTTTTTTTTTTAAATTGATGTTTATACTTTTCTTAAAAGAAAACAAAAAGAAAGCTTATAGCAACTTAATTTCAGTATATAGTCTATATCTTGTAGTTGCTATTAGATAATAACTGTTGTTTGTAAGTGTTGTATTAATGCAAATGTATTAATGTTATTTATCCTATATCGATGTACATAAAATATTTATTTACATGCTATTTTAGAATTGTAGTATGAAGCATGATTTTTGATAAAAATTTGCACGTTCGGTTAAGAAAAATATATTACTATATTAAGATAATAGTATGTTATGTATTTTTCATTTATCATATGGATAGTTGTATAGTTTTAAATATATTTTATAATTTGTATCTTGGACATTGCCCGAAAATCATTTCGTTTATAAACGATTTAGTTCAAATGAAACAATTACATTTATGTTATTTTCTTTTAATTAATATATATTTAGCTTCAATATGCAGCAGTTATACAAAACTTTGTTATAAACGTAAATAATGTAACACAAATTGTTTATTTTATGAGAAACATTAATTATTATATGATTCATTTTGACTCATTTAATTGCAACACGTACCGACGAAACTCGGCCCATATTAATAGTTAATACAAATTATCCGTATTTTCCCTTTTGTGATGTAAAATTTAATCATTTAATGTATATAATTTAATAAAAAGAAATACTGAACGTATATAAATTAAAAATAATCTATTTCCATTAAAATTTAAAGAATTATTTGAATAATTTGTAATTTTGATGAATATAAAATGTATATATTATATATATAATTCAAATAATTTGAAATATATTTTTTTGTTATATATATAATATAATTGTATATAGAAAAAAATTATAATGTGTAAATATTAAACTTAGATTCCATATAATTAATTTTTATTATTAAATGCAAATAATAAAGTTTATCGCATATATATTTGCAATTAGTTAACTATTGCAATAAACAAATTTTAAGAATATATATAGATAAGAACACATTATAGATACATAAGAACAAACATGTTTTTCATATTAACTGCGTGTATATATTGCTTATACATTGTTATAAAAAAACCAAATTATTTAGTTCAATGAAGTGTCTATTATATAATATGGATAATTAATTATTTTACTTATTTAACTAACGTATGTAAATATTCAATACACAATTTATAATATACTTATTTTATATTCTGATATTATATTATATTATGTTTAATATCAAATAAGCTATACAAATAATGTATTATTTAATTAAACTAACAACATTTATTAAATTATATAAAGGATATTTTTTAAAAGAAACAAATATCGTTTGTCAGAATATAAAAAAACATGAAATATTAAAAAAATATATGTCATTCTTTTTAAATTTCGGTCATTCTTTTACCTTATAAATGTTTCATTTGTCTGTTGCGCCGTCTACATGAAACATTCATAACTTCTTAGTATCACACAAGTTACTCGGTTGGTAATCTCGCATTTAGTCAAACCAAATTTTTACTTTGAATACCTATACTATTACCATTATATTACATATCAAAATAGTATTCTACTTTACAATAAATTAAAAAAATATAGATTAAAATAATTTCTCGAACGTTACACATGATCTTGGATATTAATATATACAAAATAATCCACGCAATTAATCGAAACTTGTTTCTTAAATTATTGACAATAAGACGACACAAAAAATTAGACAAACATCATTGATTCGAATAAATTAAAACCCTAAAAAAATTGAATACGTTAAATTGATTTATTATATGCAACAGATATGATTATTATTTTAATAACCTAATTACAATATCTCTCTGCAAATTTACATAACGAGTTAAATCCGCACAGATATATATCAGAAATATTTAAAAAGTTCAATATTAAAGTTACTTTGCATTAACAATTACAATTATGTCAAATGCCAAAAAGTACCACATATTTCAAACCGAGCATTATACTCAAAATCTGATTGCTTTATTAATATATACAATAAAACACGAAAACTTATCTCAAACAATATTACAAACGTTCAGATTTTATTATTAAATCATGTACCGCGATAGCATATTTCTGTTCTATAAATACATCCTACAAATTAATATAACACTGGTCCATTAATAAATAAAATCTTATACTCGCGCTTTATATTAGTATCGCCGATGATATGCTATCTTGACACGCGATAATATTATCTTGTACGCAAAGTACCCACTAGTTCATATTCACGTTTCATATCTCAATTAACGTTTATGTGTTTGAAATAGAAACGTAAAATATTCTCCGATATTCTGTTAAATAAAAGTTACATTTCAGTCGGTCCTTTTCACGCGCTTAAATTCCGAACATTTAATTCAAACCCATATACCCGAGTCAAAAATTTAAGCCTCCTATTGCAACCTCAAAAAAACGCGGAAATTTGTTATAATTTCAGCCTTCTTTAAATCTCGAAAAGTGCGGAAATTTCCACTTTCGCACGTTTCGAGGTTTAAAGGAGACTCAAATTATTTTCATAAAACTTTTAAGCGTATCGTTTTAACTTTGAATGCTGTATTCTCGTATATAATTATCGAATATAAATGTATAATCGAATATAAATATTCTTATATAATTCTTAAATATATTTAAATATACACGTATTAAGGAAAAGGGAAATGGAGAATGTTTAATTCGCAGTTAAAATGATATGTTTAAAGATTTTAATGGAAATAATTCTTATATTCTCGAAAATGCACTGAAAGAAACAATCTAGCAAACTTTACCAGACAATATTATTATTTTTATCAGATTGTATGGTAATTTTTATCACATTTATTAAATTTTTAACCATAATTTATCATATTTGATTACATTTTTTTCCTTTATCCCATATTTACAATATAGTATAGTAAAATTTGCACAATTATTTCTTTAAGTGTGAAAATTTGCACACTTTCTGAGTTAGAAAAGAAGCTTAAAATTCTGACTCAGATATATACACAAAAATATATTCAATTATATATATCAAAACCCATATATTACTTCCAACAAATTATCCAATCCAAAAACCACCTTTTATAAACCTCTAACATTCAACCTACACGGGGAAAGATATCAATGTTAAATCAGCATTGACTCAACATTGACTCAAGTTTATTCTCATACTTTTAGGTTAGAAATGTTGAATTAACACTGACTCAATGTAATTTTTACACTGTATCTAATTCAAATTAACATTTCGAGAATAACATTGAATATGCAATGTTGATTTAGCATTGATATTTGTCCCCGTGTCTAAGTAGTTCAGTTGCTACCAGTCGGCACGAAATATCCGCACAAAACGAAATAAACGGACAGAAATTAATTACAGAATGTTAAAGATTCGAATCCAAAGTAATTGGATTACCCGTTCGGAACCCGATCCGAATCCTTATCGCAGTTCGAGCGAGAAAGTTGCAATGAAAATGAGTCAAAATGGCAGCGCGAAGTCCGTCATTTTCACCGCACAAGCGACACCGAGCTTTCATTTAAACGTCGGTTCTTTACCGAGCACACTTCTTGAGCTGTCAAAAGCTGCACCGGCTTGACACGAGCACCACAGCAAAAACCGTACACAGAACGCACAAACGACGCCTTCCAACGAGTTTTAATTGCAATACAAAATTCGACCTTTTTTGCAGCTTAATTTAAACCGGGCTAAACAAAACAAACAAACAAACAAAAAACAAATCCTGTCCCTTGACAAAAACGTCATTATAAATTCACCTGGGCAATGATCAACAACTGGAATAATGTCACGTGTGTCGAGCAACGAGACGCAAATTGTTTGATTGTACCTAACCGGACGATCGTGCTTGCAGACACCAGAAACTTTTTTTACCGGTCTTACGGATTCTGGAAATAGCGGGCTCGTCGGTTTCCGGTCGATCGGTCGCAAACGACGACGGTGGCCATCTCACGTGCGTTGTTACTATTGCTTGCCTTCGTGCGATGGTGATTCGCCCGAACGACGGCAAACCATAATCCACTAACGCCAACGACAACCCCGCAGGAGAGAACGACGATCACCGCGAGACGGCGCCACGAGACAGCGGCTTCGAGTCCTCGGCAGGAGCCGCCGACCAATCAACCCCGCGAGTCCTTCTTCTGGGCATCGCGGTGTCCGTTGCGCTCGGACTCGTGGCCTCGAGTTAACCGATGACCCGTCGGGTCACAGGGTCCGATTGACAGATCGGTAACGAATAACGTAATCGCCCGAATCGTTGGGGACGAATCGAGGATGGTGTGATGGGAGGAAGTGGTTGCGAGCCTGGATGGGGGGGATGTTTCGGGGTGTTGGGTAGGTTGACAATTGTTTCGATTATTTTTACATATGAGAGAACTATAAGGAGAACCATTTCCGTTAAAATCACTGTGTCTAAACAACAATTGTGCACGACGTTTGTCAACAGAAAAATTACAGCTACAGCACAGTAAAAGGTATAACGAAAATTAAGTTGAAGTTTACGGCTTTTAGGCATAATTTTTCTTTGTTGACAAACATCGTGCACAATTGTGGTTTTGGCACAGTAATTTTTAATGGAAATTTTTCTCGGTGTGGGGATGGGTTGACAATTACTGATGAGAGGGTTTTTGCTTTTTTTTTTAATTTTTTTTTTCGTTAAAATTTGGATTTAGAAATGATTCGTTTCGTAGTTTGAACTAAAAGGGTGGGATTTTGATTTTGATTATGGGTTTTAGAAATATTTCAATGTTATTATCAATTTCAAGTTCATATATTTGTTAATTTTATTATTTTATTTAAAAAAAGACGGTATTTATATTACTTTCGTAACGATGTATACGGTTATATATGGATTCTCTTGAAGGTAATATTTTACATAATAATAAATTAATTATGATTGACATTTTTGTTATAAATACGAATTTGGAGCTCTCAAATTACAGTTCATAAAAATATATTATTGCTCAATTAAAAATACGTAGTGTTATCTATTAAAAGTCATTTAAGAACACAACTAATCAAATGTTTTTACGTAATTAGGCGTATTTAAAATTCGAGTTAAACTTTATCGTTCGAGTTTCAATAAAAATCAAAAAAATATTTTTAATAAAATATGTAAAATAAAAAACACTTAGAAAAAATTACATTTCAAACAATTATAGTTAACATTGTAATTTTATTATTGTTGAAAATGAATCATTATTCTTTCAAAAATTAAATAAAAATTATCAGAAGTTTTAAAGCCTAAACTAGAAATGTAACCATTCTGGATCCACTCTCTTCCTCTTATATTATTATCTTCGACGAGTCCCAAAAGTGATTACAAAACGAAGAAACAGATAGTGCCAAAACGGCTGTGTCACAACGAGTCAACATTTTTGAGTTTGCGTGGAAAAATTTAGATAAACCAATCCAGTAAATGAAAAATTTGTAAGTTTTGTATCGTGGCTACGAAACAATAACAAATTAATTTACTTTAACGTTTAAGTTAAATCAAATTTAATTAAATGCTAAAGTGACTGTAAAATAGTCGTGTTAATTGTACAAATTGTATTAGTTTTGTTAGCTTTAAAACAAATTTGAATAAAACAATTGTTTGCTTTATACAATTCTCTGTTGCTTTATTATTTTCTAATTTCTTACTGTCTTTCTTAAATAATTCTTAGTTGTATTATTTATTAGACCATTGTAATAATACAAACTTATTACTGTACTAATAAGTATATTATTTATTACATTGTATCATTATTAAAATATACAAATATTAAAATATAATACTTCGATAGTAAATAAGATATTAGACGAGATTTGAAAAGAATATATACATAAAAGAGCAATAAAGAATTAAAAATGAAAATTATAAAGTAGTATAAATATGGCAAACTTCAAAAAATAATACAATTCAAAAGAAAAGCAAATTTGGATAGCTAAAAGACTGAATAAAAATGCACGAACAAATATATGTTACATTTAATGGATTCTAATTTGTGTAAATTTTAAAGAACTCGTTACGTAAAAATGTTATTATTGATGAATGCGAAACATGAAGGTGTAACATCAATACAGACTATTTTCTGAAGAAAATGACTCGTATTGAGTATAACGATCATCTTACTACGGCGTCTATTGAAGCAAATGAAATTCCATTAAGGACGGGGTTGGCCTTTAAATTTTTCACCGCAAACGCATTGCTGTCGTATTTTGAAAGTGCATATGATTTATACTCAACGAAAAATTCGATTTAACGTGGTTGTTGATCGAAACGCCGAAATGATCTGACGTCCGATATATTGTATGTATAATTTGGTGTTACAATTATTTGAGTTGAATGTTGTTGTTATATATGACGTTTTTCGTAGGATGTGTAACGGATAAATTCAAAACGTACGTCCCCGTCTAACACTGTAAACAAAAATGTGTAATTATCTATTATGCTATAAAAACGTGTTCTAAACTTTAAGTAAATACAATTTACAAAGTGGAAATTACTTGAGCTTTGCTAAATTTGGACAATGATTTGTTTCCCCGACAGAAAAAGGTTTTAAATTTATCTAAAGTACTATTCCACGGATACAATGAAAGTTTGAAACTAGATAAGATAAATGCGTATGTTGTGTGCATGTAACGGTATGTTTATTTTGTGTCTGTCTGCGCCTGCGTTCAATTTTACTTCTTACAGTTGAGTCCCATTGACGGTGAATCGATTTTGCGCGTGTCACTTTGTTCATATCGCCTGATGTGAGTTCATTTCTCAATTCAACCGAAACAAAACTTCAAACGAATGCGTCGAATAACGTTTAAACAACCTCTAAAAGGCATATAGAAAATTGTATTGAAACACGCGCTGTGGTCCGACGCGATCTTACAAAATCCCCATAAACGTCAGAATGGACTATTCAAATGGGCGTTAGAAGAAATATAAAACACCACCCAAAATGGCCGACAAGTTGTATCCTTTAATCCATCGACCAAAAGTTTCTTCATAACTCCGATTAAATCAATAAAACGACATGTTTTTGATGTTAGGTCGGACCCCGACGCGTTAATTAATGAAAGTACAATTCAGTATTTACGGCGTTTCTACGACACGATTCCGATAAGGATTACGATAGCTTAGAGATTAACACGGAAGAATTACTGTCGTCGTAATAAACCCTATTAAGGCCGCAATAATTTTGCCGTTACAACAACTTTTGTAAGCAAGGCGGAAAGCAACGTATTTGTTCATCCATTTTGATTACAGTATTACACCTTCGTTATCACGAGGCAAAACGCATTACGACATTTAATCTTAAGGATTTTTATAACAAAATGAAATAATTGTTACCGACGGCAAATGTTCGCGCATTGCCGTTCGTTACGGTCGACACATATCAGAACGACTTTACTGCCTTTATTGTAACGTATCCTACTGTAAAATTAATCTAAGGTCAAGCGATCGTGTAACAGCGGTGTCCATTTCTTCGACCATCCACACTGCCGGCTCGAATTACACCGAACATCATTTTGACAGGCGCGCTGAAAAAAGCCCGAACCAGACCAATTTGTTTTCCTTTCTCAGAGGCCGCGCTTATTTGCACACGCAGAATAATGTTGCATTAAAAATTACCAGAAGTTCCGTAAATATTATGCAAAAACACAGTAACTCACGGACAAAACAAAAATTTAGTCAGAATATACTGAACTTTTCAGTAAACATTGATGAATGTTTGTAAATATATACTGAAAATTCATCAATGTTTACGGTAAAAGTTCAGTATTTTCTGACTATATTTTTGTTTTGTCCGTGAGTTACTGTGTTTTGAATAATATTTACTGAATTTTCAGTAATTTTTAATGCAACATATTTCTGCGTTCAATCGCCATTAGTCTCGGTTACGCGCGGTACTGAAACAGGTATCTCAAATCCTGAGGTCTTCGCGCAAAAGCCCGGAACGTGTGAAATAGGCGTTTTCCAAACATTTTCGTAGAAAATGTATCGAAATGAGACGTACATTGCGCACAGAGAAAGAATACTATATTACGGAAATTTAACTGATGATTCGGTTAATTGAGTCATAACTGAAACAGTTACGGGAATGGAAGAGATATGTTGATTCAACCAAAATTTTGTTCATTTTACCAAAATTTGGTTGACTGTACCAAATATTTTGTAATTATAACAAAATGTTGGTTGAATCAACATATCTCTTCAATGCGTGTTGTGCAGCTGAAAAATTCAGATATTTTGACGGAATGGAATAGACAACAGTTAAACTAAGAAAATGTCGATTTTACTGAATTTTTCAGTTGTTTCGATTATACGTATCATGGCCGTTTCAATTGAAAATCGTGGTTCTTTTAACTAAAACTGAATTCTTTAGCCGGAGTAACTGAATTTCACAGTTATGGTATAAGATTTGACTGAATGTTCCAGTGGATGTAACTGAATTAGTTTTTCTCCGTGTATTCAAACAGAGAAAAAATAACATTTAATAAATGTAACCACGCATTTAATTAAAAAGGCCACACTTAGAAAAATAAAGCACGCAAAATTACTGTTTATATTATAAATTTAGGGCCATATGGTACAAATCATCAAAATTCCCTGTTTTAAACACAAAAAAATCAAGTTATTTACACAGACAATTACTGAATTATCGCATTATATTACCGTTAAAACCAGTAAATTTTGACGATTTTTGTATCATATAACCCCAAATTAATATTACAAACAGTAATTTTTCATATTTCATTTTTCTCAGTGCACAACTGAAAAATTCAGTTAATGCTTTGATGAAATAAACCATCAGACTATGTCACTTGAAATAACAAACTCAGTCAATTTTACTGAATTTTTCACTTGTCACCGCTGAACGTATCAGCCCCTAAAACTGAACGTTCCATTCGGTTTAACTGAACTTCACGCTCACGACGCACGGTGTTGACTGAACTTTTTTTTCAGCACACCCGACCAAATGACTATTTCTCGGTGTATCGTCGCGGTTTTCGCAACGCAACTTTGGCGCGATTGGCGAACGATCGGAGCTATTTCTCGGGCCGTAGAAAATGTACGATAGACTGCAAGTACCGAAGTTAGCAACCATTCGTTGTAACGGATGCCTCGAAACTAAGTGCCTTAGAGAGTATTTTTGTATATTACTTAGATTAGAATTCCGACCCGAAATGACTCCCGTGTGAAGCGCCTCTATTTTCTATACACGTATGGAACGACTGTCTCGGTTAAGTATATATATTGTAAATAAAAGAAATTTCATCGCGAAACGTCGCGTCGTTTCAGGTCAATTTTGCATACGTTTCTTGCTTCAAGCTCCGTAGGTGTCAAGCTTACCTTAGAACACTTCGATTAATTACTTTGCGGATACATTCTTGAACGATCGGACGTATGTGTGTGCGCGCGTGCACCAACACGCCGACCTGACGAGGTACCGTGTAAACCGTAAGATCGCTAAGATTCTCCGAACAAACCCTGCGCTTTTTCGCACTTGCAACGTCACCGTCGGGTCGCCGATCGGCGCGACTTCGATTCAACGGCAAACCCGATCAGCCGATCCGTACAAGCTGGCTGCAGTTTTTGTTGTTAACGCCAGAGTTGCGCTGAAACGAGAACAGCGCCATCCAAGCGTCTTAATCCAAGACGCCAGAACTGCGCCGAATAAAAGAACCGAACGAGTGTCTGAATTTAAGACGCGCGAATGCGTCAATCGACGGTGTCAATGTGCAATGCCGGCACCGGCGTCTTAAATTCAGACGCCTCCTTGCGGATCATTTTTGCCGCGCGGAAATTGGCGAGCGGTGCTTTGCAACGAGCCTGCGAAGACGTGCGTTTTCGGTTGGAATTATTAATTTGTCGTTGCGTTTTACTACCGAATCAATGTTTTATATATAACGTGTACTTAATCCGTAAGTGCGCTCGCATTGTTAAGGAGGACGACCAGGATAAGGGGGTGCTTTTGGCGGCACCTCGCGGTACACGGCGCGCTCGATTTAATCGCTCGAAACCCGCGCGGCGCGACGATGCGGTCCGATGGAATTTGTACCGCGAGGTCCCGGTGCACCGCTTGTGTTATCAGGGTGCTAATTAACATTTATCATGAATCTTGCTACATCGCGGGACACCGAGCCTTGATGTTAACAATATCTCTGCATTGTAATATATTTTTCATTAAAAGTATGTATTAATATAATAATCGGCTTATCTGTTTATCCTTGGACGTTTTATCGGTTCGCAATCAGTCGTTGCGCTGATCGTTGACTGTTCAAACGAGTGTCTTAAATACAGACGTAGGAAGGATGCGCGCGAAGGTTCGAACATTGGATGTCAACGAGACTTGTGTCCACACTGCTAAAAAGTATATATTACACGTGTCTTATTTAAAAGACAAAGCGACTTAATTAAGCGTCTTAATATAATGCAAAATATTGTGTATTAAGACAGCTGGTGATTTAAATAAGACATTTTTTTTAACGGATAAATGCAAATAATACTTTTCGAACGATAGTGTTGCGTGTTAAAACACGGAAAAAAAGTGTATATCTAATTTGGCAATATAAGTATATTTACTTATTATATATACATTTCAATAAGAAAATTTTGCCAATGTTATCAATAAGGTACACTGAGAAAAATTAAGTATGAAAAATTACTATTTAAAATACTAATTTGGGTTTATAAGCGATAAATCTTCAAATTTACTATTTTAAATAGTAAAATTTAACGTTTTTGTATAGAAATTTATAGA
>JABFQC010000581.1:0-25504 GCA_022817085.1 Psilanteris sp. ZL-2020
ATTGTTACGGTCCGTTGTGATTAATACATATATTTCAGATAGTTATATAGGTAAGATTTAGGTGCAGAGTATGATGTATAATACATTGGGTTCACATAGTTTAATTTTTTTTTCATTTTAAATATTTATAAAAATAAAATAATATTCATTTTCAAATATGTACTAATTTTTTTTTTATTTTAAATATTTTAATATTTTTTTTTTTTTTTTTTTTTTTTTTTTTTTTTTTTTAAAATTTTTTTTTTTTTTTTTTTTTTTTTTTTAATTTTTACTGTGTAACACTTTTTCCACTGTGAAAACTATGTTTCAATGGCGGAAACGGCTGAGAAAAATGGCACTTTTTTACAAATTGGTGCACCGGCAATTGGTAGCAGTGCGCGATTGAACTGAATAATGGCATTTTTTATAAACGGATTGAAATTTAATCGTCGTTAATTGGTGTGTAATTGAACGATTTTGTTCCTGGGCAAATGCGGTTACATTACTTATCATACCATATTAGTTCGCTTTTGTTCGTCTGGTAAAGTGCGAACGGTAATTGGACTGTCATTAGTTAATACCATTAGCTGCAAACTCTTTCCGGAGTTTGTAGTAAAAAATGTCGTAGTTGACGTGTGAAAAATAAATCCGTTAACCTTAGATACAAATTTACAAGCAAAGATTTTATGGTTCCGGTACAGGATGTTAATAAAGGACACTAAATGTGTAAGCACGTGATATAAATATTTTGGTTTTGTTTGGTGTTGTGATGAGTCATCGAATCCTAGCTGTTTTGTTTACATTTTTTGTTTGTGTTTTATGTCTCGTTTATTAAATAACGTGAGTAATTAATGCTTATTTCGTGTTTACGCGTTGATATTTTTGGCGTTGTTAAAAAAGTAATCTTGCGAGTAAATAACATTTGCAAGTAGTTACTTAAGAGCTAATAGCGTGGAGTATGCAGAATTTTATTGACCATAAATAATAATCACAATCCGACACTTATATTTACAGCAAATGCTTGGCAAAAAATATATTAACGAAAACAAGTTTTGGTTGAATTCCCAAGCGAATTTGCAAAGGTCTTTCGTCGTCAGGAGAGTGATGCATCGAATTTGCTCCCCTTCATCCAAAATGCTGTAGGTCCAATACCAAGTCGTAAAAGTCCAGGTCTCTGCTAAAAACAAGGGGTCAAAGTAAGGGTCGTTCACAAATAAACATATAATACGCGTATAAAAAAACATACAATTTATGCCGTCCATCGTTGTTACTTATCAACGTAGAAAATACTATAGTTAAAAAATCATAGGCTTGATGCACATAGCGGGTCACTGTAATGACTTGTTCTCGACGCATGGGATAATAAAAATTAATATATATGCATTGCAGAATGTCATTCTTTTATAAATAATAAATAATTGAATGCAACTTTGTTACGATATATATTGATAATATATAAAAGAACGAATCAAGTTTGTAAATGTTGATTGATTGATTTATAGTCACAGAAATAATTTTTGTTACACGATCTTATATTTTATATATATACAAAGATACAAAATTTTAATACTCATTATTATTTCTTTTATGATTAAACAATCAATATAATATTGTTTATAAATTAGTAATCTAATTTGAAAATAAAATTAATAAATATTATAGTTTATATACAATGAATATATATTTTTTGATTTATACAAATTTTAATTTCTTTGTAAAATTATCAGTATTTAAAATGTTTATCTGTAAATCATGGTGTCTCATTTTTGAACTTATAACAAGGTTATACTATATACATTTAAAAAGAAATAGTAACTATATGTACATATATATTATGTTATATGTTATATTAAATGATATAAAAGTTTATATATAAAGTAATTATTAAATAATAATTTATAACAATAATGTCTGTAGTTGAATACCTTGTTGTATAAAAATATTAAATTACTAACATATGATTAACTTTTTTTCATTGGTAATAATTGTTTCATATTTGTAAAAAATTAATTCTGTGATTACGACATAAAGTTAAACATAATTGTGTGGTAATTTGTATGAAATTCAATATAAAAATAGCCAATAAAAGAATATATGAAACTGCCTACAAATTACACAGGAAACAGTATACTTATTATTCCTACTGAACAATAAAACTGAAAATTTTCCTTCAATATTATATACGAAAATTAATTAACAGAAGGTTTAAATTTGTGAAAAGAAACGTTTGAATACTGTATAAATAAATTATTCATATTCTAATCTCATGATTATTATTTTGAAAAAAAATACTTTTCTAAATAAAATATTTATCTGAACCATTCGTTGTAAAATTCGAAATTATATTTTATAAACATTTTCACTCGTCCTGATGAACGACATAAAAGATACGAATTAAATATATATATATAAGAATTGTTGTTTTTTTTTTAAATATATATTTAAATATTCTTTAAAATGTTGTAATGAATTTTTTAAATGTTAATTTATGTGATTAACTTATTCTAATTTGACTGTTTATACCAAAGTTTTTTTCAGATGTTAAAAAATATGAATTTCTATATTTATTATAAACCGCAATATAACTAATTTATGAACGATTATCGTTAAAAAATATATATATTAATGTAATTAAATAAAATTGAAATATAATTTCATTATAAAAAAATATTAAACTTTTGCGAAATATTTTTCAAATTAAATATTATAGTTCGATTTCATATTTTTTAAAATTTGCAAGAGTATTTTAAAATACATAAAACTTTGCTTGTACCAAATTCATTATTAAGTATGAACCGTGTGTGGGAAAATTCAACTGAAAATAATCTTTCAATGTACCTAAAAATAAAAGAATTAAAACATTATCGACAATTCAAATTTCGGTAAAATTCAATTCGGTATTTATAATACTTTTGACAAGGGCAATTAAAGAATTTTAAAACACTAAAACCGTTACAGTTTGAATTCGAAACCGTGTTTCAACAAACTGCAAAATGTTTGTAATTTTAAATTGGCCCCATCTTTTTTACCGTATATATATATAATAATACACTACAATATTCATTAATTTATTTCAAAATTTGCTTAACTTAAAAAAACATTAAAACCATTACTTGTCTACGTAATACACCCGGAAACCAATTATTGTCAAACAATATCCACTGACAACATTTTTACGATTAAAATTTGCGTAATTACAAAAGTTCCATTCGATCTTTTTCCAGATAATCGATAATATCTAAATTGCAACGCATTCGATTCCGGTTTACATGAATTTTGTGCAATTTCATTAAACTGTACACGAACTTGCAAATCGCGAATCCCGTGTCTTAAACTTCGCAAAATTTTAATTAATTTTTCAATTAAAATCTCTTACACCGCGCGCTGTCCCGAAATCAAACGACTAGCTCGGGCGCGTTCCTTATCAAGAGCATCGCATCAAAATACATTACATAAAAATCCGAAACACACTTTAATTAACCAATTTATTTTGCAAGACATCACATTACGAACTTAAATAATCAATAACAATTTTTTCCCCGCATATTGGATTTTCGCGTAACAAAATTACGCTTCAACGGGAATTTCAATTTAATTAAATTCTCCAAATTAATTTACCTGCCTGTAATGTTATTAACCTGTTTTTGCCTTATCAATTAATTAATGTTAATTACCCAGTCGAATCGCCGTCATTATAAATGTATCACCCGAGCGCGACGCCATTTAAAAATGTTTCCGATCTGTCAGCGCGTGCGGCACTTGTTAATATTGCACGAAAAGTACAATTATTTTCTATTCTTAAGGCATAATTATCTACGAAAAGGAGCCCGTTGAATAATTAACACGCATGAAACATTTACGCCGCGAATATAATATATATATATATATCTTTTGTTTGTGATCGCGCGCGCGCATCGTTCGGGTATTGCGCGAGCGTAAAATGGGCAAGTTTATCCAAGCTAAAAGGAAATGAGAATGAATGTAATAATATATTTAATATTCGTCGGGTCCCTCCTCGAGTCTCGGTAATGCAAGCCAACCAATATTCTCGCGCCCGTTCTCACCCTTCGCGGCGCTCCCTCCCTCCCCCCTTCCATTTGTAGTTCGTTGTCTTCCTCCCCCCACAGCGTCTACCTTTATTTTTTCCTCTCATCCTCACGGTATCGCGCTTGAACTACGTATCCCGTCGTTATTTCCGGCGCTTTCGAAGTGAAAGTCATTCTTCCGTCGGCAATAAAAAATGGATCCGCGCGCGTAACGTCGCCGTCAAATCGGCTGCTTGAATTGACAGCCGAATTATAGAACGCGACGTCGAATCCGCAATAACGCGGTCGGACGATAAATCGCGCCGCGACCGCGATTATTGCGGCCGAATTAATGCCCGCTCGCGCGCGCCCTTTTATCATATATTTTCGATTGGGCGTTTCCGGGAAACGAACGCTTTGATATTAAACCGAAAAAGTTTGCGTATTACCTCCGCGGGAGGAGGCCACGCGCAGCCTTCGTATAACGGTGTCTAAACTTTCTTGCACTTAGCCCCCGCGCATATTTCATTTATCTTATTGAAAAATCTGAAACTTGGTCAAAGCATAGTAACCCGAATTTATATTAAACTTTTTCGCTCGCGTTGTAAATTTGCGACGCTTTTAATAACAATTTGCATAATTTGATTAGATCGCCGTTTGTACGTGGACAAAAATTTTGATTACAAATATAAGCCCGGCGAGACAAAAATGTATGTGGTCTGGTTCCTCGTTGCGAGAGTTACGCGAAACCACATGTGGTAATTTTCTACAAAGCCACTCTGAGAAAGTATACTTAAGATAAATGAACTGCAGTTATAATAAATGGATCTTTATTATACTTCAGTGGCTTCCACTTAACTGGATTGAAATCCATTTATCATAAATCTTTTACAAAGTGCAATGTCTTATTCCTATCTTTATTTAATAACTATAAAGAACTACGCGATCTGCGATGGATTTAATTATCCTCTCGCATTGAATACGTGGCAGTTTGTTTACGCCGCCGCAAAGCAGATCTGACACCGAATTTCAGTAGGACTGATCGTGTCTGTCAATTCAAAGTACACCCGCACCATTGCAATTAATTATTAATACACACGTGCGTTACACGTTCAACATAAATATGACACGAATCATCTATACGGATGGCGTTAAAAACGTATATATAGTTGTAAGGCTTTTTAACAAATGAAATTGCAATAAACCTCGAGTAATCTACCTTTCGCGACACCGCCAATCGCTATAATAGTAAATTGTTAGATTTGATAAGACAAATGATTACATTTCTAGTAAAAATGAAATTACATCGACGACATATTGCAAATATATAATTAAAATAAATTCTGATTATTGTTGGTATATATTTTTATTTTTATTACTGATTATATATATACTATATATATATATATGTATAAACAGCATTTACATTTCCCTATAAAATTCCATCGCATCGCTCATAGCAATTCCGTTATTATTAATTCACTATAAATACTCTCAATACATTGCTATCGCGTGTTTAATTTTCGCGACTGCGAAAGATAATGCAAGATGACAAATGTTCTAATGTCGATATTGTGTGCCAATCGTCGGTACGGTGTATACGCGGCGTCAGCATCAATGTAATGCTGAAATCGTTGGAAATTAAATTTCTGCCTGGCATCCGGGCATACGAGCCGCAAATTCATAAGATTCAATATTCTTCGCGAGCGACCAGGCTCGCTGTAGTATGAACGGGATGCAGGCGGTGGGTTTTGTAGTTTACATCAAATACGTGCCTTCCCAGTTGCGGGACCTCGACTTTTACACCCTCCTACCTCCGCATGTTTACTCGCGATATATGAACTAATATCACGGGGCACGCGAGCACACTCACCCTCCCCCGCGCTTCGCAATGATGGCATCTATGGCGCGCACCCCCTCCCCCTCCTTCCCGTCCCATCTTCACCCCTTCATCTCATTCCCTCCTTCTGTCTTTCTCTCTCACTCCCACATTCTCGAACCACCGCCGTCTGCTCCGTCTCGTTCATTCGATAGACGTGAAACCAGCTTTTATGATTTTCAATAGCAACCGCGCATTATTACATTCGCATTCAAATATTTGTACTTGCATAAAAGCAATTACAACTCGAATGAATGTAAGACGTTTCCGATAAGCAAACCGCCGGACCGGATCCTTATAAGATTTACAATGTCGCGCGCAAAATTTGTGGCCCGAGTTGCGCATTCAATTAAGCAAGGCAACCGAGTGCAAACGCGGCTATGGTTTTTGCTTCTGATTCGTTTGTGAAACATGTCCCTTGTCGACTAAATGCCCTATCGGTTTTCCTGCGGTCTCGCATGGCCCTATAGAAGCAAACCACAAGTGGCCTATCAACGCCACAATTGGCCCCACGCGGTTGCTATAACTTATTCTGCGTTGTCAATGGACCAAGTTATGGTCACGAGCTTTTGATTACTCTTACCCTTATGTGGGTCGCAGTTCAAGTCATGCGTCATCTCCGGTACCTTTTGTAAGTCCTCGCGATCAATTTTCTTCGTTTTTTATGCCCTAATCGTGCGGTTTACGTTGGTCGCGCATATAACGCAAAAACGCCAATTCCATTTTTACAATCAATTGTTTACACACGACGGATCGCTTGTAAATGGTCATTAAATAAAATTTAGATTTCAATTTAAATTGATAATTGTTTTTTTTTTTGTATTTTTGTTTCTTTTCTTTTTCTTTTTTGGAAAAATACAGATTTATAAATTAAGAAATGAGTATGGGTTTGAAACAAAATGATAATTATGTGACAAGCTAATCACATTTTGAGTACAGTATATTGATTTTAAAATAAGTAAAAGTAATTTAAATTTCCATATTGTTATTTTCAATATATCCAAGACATATTTTTTATATTGCTTATATACTTTGGGTTAATTTTTAATGTGTCTTACTAGTAATATTTCATTTTCAAAATAATGCGCTTTATTACATAACAACATATGATATATTTGTTATAATCAACTCAATTCGGGTTAGTTTTGTAATTTGAAATTTTGGTACGAATTAATTATTAAAAAGATATAATATTTGCATTCTAACAAAAATGTTTCAATGGGAATAATTATCAAACTGAATCTACAAAACAATATAATATTAATGAAATATCTTACAATAACCTCTAAAATAAAGTGCCCCAATGTAAGACCTTTTATACTCTCAATTTAAATATATTCATAGTATCTTTAATTAAGACAGCAGTATCTAAAAATGACAAAGATTTATGATTTATCAGAAACATAATTTTTATACAGTTTTACAAATACTTTTTTACGTCCATAACGTTACTTGTAATGCGCGCGTCATCCACGAAGAGTAAAAGCTACAACGATGGATTATACTTTCAATAGAAATATTTCTGGTAATAGAGAAGATTCCAGTTGACCAAATATGTACACTGAAAAAAAATAAACTCCTGGGCCAACAGTCCGGACTGTAGTACAGTCTAGACTGCTAAAATCGGGATTGTTAACTACAACAGTTCAGACTATTAGGACAAAAGTCTGAATTGCCAACTGTAAAATATAAATGTTTATTTCTTGTTTGGATGTTAAAAAATACAAATTTAGAATTTAATCTTAAAGGAAATTATTATTAAATAGTTTCATTAATAAATAAAATAAAATTAAAACGCTATCACGTAGTATAATTTAAACATAACCTAAAAATATATTGGTTATATTCTGATAACCATGTTGTCATATCAGAGCAATTTTTTAAAAATAATACAGTTTTTTATACATTTGGTTATTTTAGTTTCGATTCTCATTATGAACCCTACCGTAGTCACTACTATTGTAAAGTATTCACATTAATTTTACATTAAAATAGAACTTCCTCATTTTCCTGTAAAATAAATGTTACAAATTATTTCCATTAATATATAATTACAATTTAACGAATAGAAAAACAATTTATATTTAAACTTTAGTACAGAAACAATTAAATGTATTTATATAAAATTGTCAATTTTCTATAGATATGACGTAAATAATTTATATAAATTATTTTCGTAAATTATGCAGGACAATGAGGAAGAATCTTCATGTAAATCATTTACACGTTTTACATAAAATTTACATAAAAATTACGTAATTTAGGCTAGCACGAGATATACATTTCCATAACCTTAAAATTTGAATACCAACTGTTAAAATTACAGTCCAGAACGAAGCGAATAACAGTCTTCCCTGCACATTTTTACAGTCCAAGACTATTACATAAACAATCTAGTCTGTCAGTCCAACAGTCTATTTTTGTTAATATAACTTGTGCCAAGTATGGAATGGTAACATGTTTGAAAAATACAGACGCATTTTTGTGTCCAGGTATATTTAAAGGATTTAATTGAGACTGTGCAGTTAAATAATGGCGGATGATAGAATTTTTATGGGGCTTTAAAACTGCCATATCTAATTGTTTGTCGCGCGCATTGAAGCAACAAAGTTTCTAGATACGATTTCATCGTATTATTGGAAGTGTTAATTTTTCTATAAACATACAAACAATAACAATAATATTTACCGTTAATGTATTTCTATATAAATATTTACATTTATTGTCATCATACAATTCCTAATTATACTGAGTAAACAATATAATGTCTATTTTATATGTTATTTAAAGCTCTGAGAATATATTAATTACTAATCCAATAACTAACAAATTCTAATTCAGATGTTTCGATAATTATATTCATATTTGTTTTCAGTACTTAATTATTGTAAATTAGTTGATTTGTTTACTTAAAACAAATTTAAATATAGACATAATACATGCCACGTTTAAAGCAAACGAATTTTCTATTTTATTGCTCTATAATTATTTACAATGTTTTTCCTATGGTGTACAATCCAAAACAACGACAGAAAATCATAGCTGTTTTAGGAATCATGACAATCTAATGAACAAATTAAATAAATTTACACTTTTACAATTTTGTTTGTTCCTCGTCCCTCGTAAAAAAACACAATTTACGTTCTAAATTACACCATTTTAATACGTTACATTTATTTCTGTATAATAAAATTAGTTTATTATCCAGTCCAGTTAGTGGAATCCCTTTTATCGCGGAAACTTATGCTTCCACAATCGAATGTGAGTCAAAATGATTAAAGTTCGTGTTTAATGACAAAATAAAATCATGACAGCTGCAACATAAAATTCAATCAGTCGGTTAAATTAATTTGTATTTGCGAAGCATAATCAACATGTTATTTCGAATCTGACACGATGAATTGTGCTTTCTGAATTTGGCGGATATTTATAAAATTTAATCAACGTTAAATCAAATGTATATCACGTTTCCGACAGATCAATGATCTCAGTCGATGAACAAAGATTGGGGCAGAATATCGAATCGGTTTGAATGATGATCGATCGCAGTTTGGACGACCACAATCGAATAATACATGAAAGAATTTTGCGTGAGTCAGTGACACGGTGACAGGCTGACAGGATCAAATGTTATGAGATTAATCGCCGAGTGTATGAATGCGAATGAGGCAGAAGAACAGAAGGAAAATACTGTGGGAATTGTACTGTGACTCAAAGTTGTAATGATTATCTTCATGTAAAAATATTTCGATTGAATATCGTGATTAAATGTTTTCAAAATAGATTGCTTAATTATATATTCGAACGATTGTTTAGATTCATTCAAACGATAGGCCGTGGCAATTAATATAAATGTTACTGATTTTTTAATGCAATCCAGGTGATTAAACGTGAAAAATATCGTTTTAATGATACTGAAATATTCCATATTTTATAATTACATGTGGCTTGGAAAGTGTTCGGGATAATTAACGTGCAATTTAAAGTAAAGTGTTGTTAATATCAAATGTATGACGGGTAGTCGTGTGATTATACGAAAGTAATGATTGCATTAATATCACTGAATGAATTCAGTTTCGTTATTGTGAAAGTTTAATTACATTTTTAATCAACGAGATAATTAATTACGTATAATATATGGAGTACAGAATGAACTCCGAAAAATTATACAGATGTGTCAAAATATATTAACACATCACATTTTTGCTGCGGAGGAATGAAAAAGTTAATAATTAATTATTTTGTTATCATAAAATTAAAAATTAAAGTCGGAATGAGACGAAACAGTCGGGGCTTTTTAAAAAGTTTATTTGATTAAATGTGTACTTTATTACTACGGTATATATGTGTTACGTATAAAATACGTTTATTATAAAAATTGTGTACATTTAATAAATGAATTACTTATTAATAATAATATATTTCATACATTTATATTTGATGCACATCAATACTGTATGAGCTATACATCTATTAATTTGGTAGTTTTGTAAAATTAATTATACGCTATGTTTTGATGGTTATTATTTAATGAATTTGGTAAATACAATTATTTTGTAAAAATTTATTATCGTGCAATAAATATACTCAAATATAATACAATACATACGAAACACCCATAGTTACGGTAATTTTAATATAAACTTACAGATCGTATATATAATGTAATCGTTTCATCAGTTATAATGATTTGGGCAATATGTATGTTGGCAGATAAAATTATAGGAATTAATATAACCAAATGTTAAAATTTGTGTATTATTATCAACTGTTAGCTGTTATTATACGGCAATGTATTTATTTTTTAATGTCACAATATTATTCAACAAATAAATAATAATGTCATATATAATTCACAGCAAATAATTGTATATATATTTATGGAATAAGGATGCGAAAATATAAATATTATTCAAATCAGGTATATTTATAAATATATATATACCCATGCAGAAAAATACAGTCGAAATAACGTTGGCAAGATGTAGGTAAAGTTGTATCGACGTTGGAGAACAATGTTGATAAGACGTAGTATTAAGGTCGGTATGTGACACAACGCCAACGTTGTTTACCAACATTATTTCTGCGCCATTTGCCAACGTTGACGCTACGTCGTTTGCCAACGTTGATTTTACGTATTTTGCCAACGTTGAACCTATGCAAAAAATAGCATAAAGTCAATGTTGGTAGACGTAAAATCAATGTTGGCAAATGGCGTATAAACAATTTTGGCAAACAACGTTGGCGTTGTGTCACATACTGACCTTAATACTACGTCGTATCAACATAGTTTTCCAACGTCTATGCGACTTTGCCCATGTCGTGCCAACGTTGTTTTGACTATATTTGTCTGCATGGGTTATATTATATAAATAAGTTTTTCATAAAACGGTCACCCATCCACGTAACTGACACAGAGAATGTTGCTTAACTCGCCTCCTAGTATGCGGACACTGTTGCAATCCTCACTAAGTACTCTGACTACTCAACGTTCTTTTTAGTTAGTATTGTCATGAACGTTCTAATGTTGGCATGGCGTATTGTGCCAACATTGGTCAGACGTTGACAAACAACTTCAGATTTATGTAAAATAATTCTAAGTTCATGTTGGCATGACATGTTGTGAGAACGTGGGCAGACAACGTTGGTCCGACATGGGTCATAAAGTCGATTCGACGTAGGTAGGATGTTGGCTTGTCAACGTCGGTTGCCAATGTTGTAACGACGTCGTATCGATTGTAAAGTCGCCTAAGGGTGGGTAATTTCTGGCTGGGTACTCTTATTCCTAACATTTATAGTTTTTTAATATTTCAGAAAATTAAGATAACATTATAATCTTTAAAGTGTTTCATTACTCTCTAAAAATGAATAAGTTAAATTTTACTTATTGTGAGTGAATATTTACTTTTTTAAAGTTCAAAGTTCTCCACTGGAGAACTACGGAATGACAATAAGTGAAATTTAACTCATTCATTTTTAGATAGTAATTGTTTGTTTAGTTTTAATTCTAAAATAAAAGTATACTATTTTACATATGCGGCAGACGATGACTATTATATATTATATTATTTTTAAATATTCATTTAATGATCAAAAAGAAGTAATTAAAAGTAAAATAAATAATAATAATAATAAATATAATCAATAAGTAAGTAAGTAAATTGGTAATTCTAATGATTAAAAGTTTAAAAGTAACGAATAATATTTAATACATATCATAACTATATAAATACAATTAATACTTTCATTTCGACAATCAAAAAAATAAAATCCGCTTCACCTAATAAATAATTATTATCACAAAAACAAATGAATTAAAATATCAGTGTTATATTCAAAATATTAAATCAGTCTTATACTATTCACGATGTATAACACTGATATACATGTTCATAAAATTCGTTGAAGTGGTGAAAGTATAAAATGAAGCATGTTTGGAAGGGATATATTGAAAGAAAAAATGAGAAGAAAATATAATTCGAAAGGCCAGGTATATCATATCCGGAAACATTTCTGCAAATATTCAATCTATAGTTTTTGATTTGTTTGTAAAAATAATTTTCACGGAATTAAATTTGTGAAAAAACATATTTTGGTGAATAAAATTAACCTCAATTTACATTTTTTTACTTAAACAAACTTAAACTTCATTCTTTTCTATTTTTATTCAACTGTATATATACACTACTCAACATTTATTATTGTATTAATGAATATAAATTCATCAGAAAAATATGAAAAATTACAGATTCAAACAAAAAAATACTATCCTAAAGATAGTAAAATTTGAGTTTGCAAACATTAGTGATTTTTATTGTTTTTTATTATATAAAAATAATATTTTAAATAATTGTTTAGAATAATTTACGAATATATATTTTATAACTATTTTATAACTATTGTACACTAAGAAAATAACAGACATAGTCAATTTAACCAAACAAATTTTCAAATTAAAAATACAATTTAACTAGATGTATTTTGCTAATAAATACCAAATAATTCGGTTCATATAACTTTATAGTAGTTAAATTTTTTTAATGTTCACGAAAAACGACTATTATACTTAGGTTGACATAATCGTATATTTTTGTCACTATAGGACAGAATTACATCCATAACAAATATTCTTAACTATAAAATATCAATTACTATTATTAAAAATGTACATTAAAAAGCAACCCATCCCACAACTACTGTATTTTTTTTCACGACAGAATCAGTTTTTTCACAAACCACAAAATTTTAAACAACCTCCGTATTCTAAATAAACTTATACACACACTATTCCCATTTTGATTTTAACACATTATTCCCTCTAAGCGAAGAACAAACAAAAAGGCCGGAAAATACCACAACTGAATCCAAAATGAAAAAAAAATAACCGTCAGCGACACGGCGAGAAACATAAATCCTGTCCAATTGTTTTGCATAAGTTAACGTCTTATATAATATTTGAAAGCCCATATCAGAAAGCAGCGGTCGCAATCAGATCATACTTGCCACCTGCGAAAGTAACAATGGACCAATTATGCCCCGCGAACGACAAAGTCCCGATAAAACGTCACCTACGTGTTCGATAGGAATCGGACGCGACGCGCTGCAGATATAATGCGTACACATGCACTATACGCAGAAACGCATAATGGGCAGCGAGATCAAGGTAGATCGATCTCGATCGTAACGACAAAGCCACATAATGGCGCTAAGTAGCGCTATTATACCTTTCAGGCGCGTCGTGCAACCTGTCCAAAGACGCTTTGCATGCACCGAATTCCTGGCGGTATATGTCGTTTCAAAGAACAGCCAACCGGTAAGGGTCTTTGCGTGATTTCGAACTCACCTTTTTCATCCATTATTACGACTCTGCAGTCTCCAATTGAAGATGATCAGCCATTCATCATTATCATTCGTTCGTTTCCCCTCGTTATTTATTTTCGTTCGATTCAATTATTTTCTTCCGATTCGTTTCCTAATAGCAAAAATTGCGATGATTATTTAATTAAGACCGAACGCGTCTATTTCGTTCTCGCGAATTGATACTCCGTACTCGATCGCGTACGTTTAATTTCTAACTGTTAATTTTATTTTAAAGCGATTCCCTCTTCTATGCACATTCATAATTATTCCGATTTCTTTTCTTTGCCGCGTCCGTTTTTATTTCCCCAGTTCCATTCGATGTATCCCTTTTTCAATGATTTAATTTAATTATCTTCATTTAAACGTTATAATCAAATCACGGTATTTTGTTAGTTTCAATTAATCAAATCCTTTAATCATCCTTATTCGAGCATTTTAATTGCATTATTTTTAATCTGCTACTTTTGCTTTAATTATTAGTTTCATTAGTGATTATATATATTTACATATAAGATTTAATTGTTTACAATTGATTGCTCGTAACTTCGTCCTTTGTTCTATAAATAATCATATTTAATTATATCCGCGCGCGGCGCAAGTTCGACGCAGTTACGATTTCATTTTTTTTCTTTCTTTTTTTCTTCCTTTTTCATCACAAACGCGATAAAATGCTAATAAATGAGTTAAATCATAGCGTGCTCGCGAGTTTTAATATATAACAGGTGTATTCTTTTATTTTGCCTTCATAATTAAAATTTATGAATATGATAATGCATCAAATATTGGACTTTATAAATCTCGTGTGACACTCGAACGCCGGTAATTAAGTAAGGATATTACCTACATTCAGTATGTTAATTTTAACGCTTTTAATAATTATCCTTTCATCATAACAGGATTATAAATATCTTTTGAAACTAATTTGAAAACGAAATAATAACTGCGGGGAAACTTGAAAAGAAACTTTGAGATAATATTAAAAAAGAATAAGGTTTAAGTGCATTCGGCTTTCTTGGAATATTGATTATATCATTAAGAATATGGATTAACTCATGTATTATTCATTGCGAGTTATTAACATTCATACGTGTAATGATTATATTTGACAATTTTAAATTGCGATATGTGCGCGCCAAGTTGAACGAAAGACAAGGAATTTTGCTTTTCGAAAGTTTTAATTTGAGTTTCAGTTATGAGTTAAATTCAAGTTCGATATTTATTTGAATATGCACGAATTTTTTGCCGGATAATATTTGTAAAATATCTCGGCGCGGTGCCATTTTCAAGTACTGCTTCTGCAACGTTTTTATTCTAATATCTGCATAATCCCTATGAGCAAAAAATATTATCTAATATCCATAGAATATCATGCAATGTGTCACGATATTTGTAGGACATATCCTAAGAATGTCGAAGAGTTTTATTTGTTTGGATTTATTTTGATTGAAGTTCCAGGCTTGTTAACGTTTTTTTTAATACTTTTTGATATTTTTTTAACGTTCATGAAATAAAGTTTTTTTAAATAATATTTTATTGAGTTTAATAAAATCATCTAAAGGATAATATATATATAAGAAGAACTATAACGGTGCATAAATAAAACATAATTTGTTTAAAAATACTTTAGTTTAATAAATTTGATAAGAAGTAAATGAATTTCCATTAATATACATTGTTAAAGATAAATTGTTATTTTCAATTATGAAGCAAAGAGCATTGTTCTTTGTACATAAGTATTACTTATAATAAATTATATTATAATATAATCTACAATTTATTACAATATTATAATAGCAGTTTTATTATAAAATTAAAGTGTCGTATATGTTTTATATACTTATAATATTAAATATTTGTATTTCATTTATAAATTCGCCAAAATTGAAATATAATATTCTCCACTTTTAAAATATGAAATATTCTTAACGTGTGAAATTATTATTTATTAAATAAAAGATAAATAGTATATGATAAATATTGAGAATATATTGAGCGGAAATGTATTAAGATAAATATTTAAATAAAATGAATGAATACAAAATAATACTCTAGTAGTGCATTATTTATATTTTTAAAATACGTTATTCCAAAAACATTATTTTTAATTAAGTAAGGGTGATGGGTTTAATGAGCTTCATCGTATTTATATAAAATAGTATCATTTAGCATTTGTATGTTTTTTTTATTTTTATTTTTATTTTTATATTATCATTTAATTGTGCAAAAATGTGGAAAATGAATAAATAACATTGTAATAAATTGAACATTAAAATGAAATAATCATTAAATTTTTATTTTAAATTAAATTAAATTAATAATTTTTAAGTATGGATAGAATATTGGTACTTTTATATGAGAGTTATTTAAATTATATAATTCATCATTTTTATTTACATTCCGTTTATTTTACTTTATTTATTTTAAATGTGCATAAAGATTCATACAATATGAATGCCAACCATTTAATTTAAATCAATAAAAATAATTTTTCGACGAAGAAATGTTATATTTTTCATTTGTAATATTAATATTAATATTAATTTCATGAATAACACTTTCATGAAACGCGTAAATTGCATACATTTTTTATTAAAAATAATATTTAAATAATAATTATACAATACACTCAAGAATTAAATAAGAGAAACGAAATAATTGCACACTTTAACTTACTTAACTTAACTTTAACTTCATATCCGTCAATTGTGTTCATTAATATATATATATTATGGATAAAATCTCTTTTAATTCGGGTTTGAACTAATAATCTCAACTTTTGAACTATCATAATATTTTTAAATAATTTACTTAAATTGAACTAAACATTTACTTATATTTATAATACATTTTTTCAATATATATATATATATATATATATATATATATATTCCAGTCAAAATCACTCAAGAGGGAATTATTTCGTTTTCTGATATATATGAACGAGAGAGAGACAAGTTTTATCAAAGTAATCTTTGCAATGCTGTACATTTATATTTATTAAATAAGCATAGATATATATATACGAGATTATAGAATTTATTTATATTTATACATAAATTGAAATAGGTTTATTTATTGTTTTGAAAACATGGGTAACTGATGCTTACATACTTATAAACCTTAATCTTCTATCACAACTCTTTAATTAAAATTGTTTAAAAAATCTAATAAATATTTTAGTTTATTATAACATTTTCTAAGGGACTCTAAGAACATTTTTTTATTCGCGGCTATATAATTTTATTAAAACACCATTTCAACCCTCCGAATGAAACCCGTACAGTATCAACCCGCATTTTTCAGTTACTATTACGAAGTTCACCCGCAAAAATTAGTTTCACGCACACGTTTTATGCGAGTCGCCAAAGTGCGAGTTCCATGCATTTGTATTCAATCTGAATTGCCCTCTCCTATAGCCTAAATGATGTAAAAATACATAAAATCTTTATTTTTACGACAACATTTGCATAGTGCTACCATACTTCTGTGGCATTAAAATATTTATAACGAATAAATATTAACATACACAAAAAATCAATTAATATTAAATTAAACCATGTTTAATGAACTTCCATTTTAAATAATAATTTACCTTTTACGAAATGAAATTATTGTATACATTTTTAGTAATCTATATATCTAGATTTTCACTGCCAAACACTCGAATATTATCTATATGGTATAATAAATATAATATCGTACATTCGGCATTAACCAAACACAATTGTATAAAAAACAATAAAATAATAATAGTTTGAATATTATAAAATACCGTAACGTTTCCAACAAATGAAAAATGTACAAATCTGATTACATATGCAAGTCCATACCTGGAGTATCTCTTGCAGAACCTAGTGTAAAATTATTTACAACTTTCTTATCCAAATGAAACACCCCTGACAACAAATTACGCACAATCGGTGTACAAATTTTGGATTACACGCATGTAATACAACATTCAAATAAAAGGCTTTGTATAATTGTAAGACGGCTCTTAATTTATTGTCAGCGGTTATTAGAGGAACCGTTTCATTAATTTCACAGCTTTATCAGTTGCCACTTCAGAGAGGATATCATAGCTGGGTTAGCAGTAGAGGAAGAGGGCAAAGATACTATGGCGCCATAATGAAAGCATTCATAAGGGTTGGCAGGTCCTTATCTCATAGATAAGACCGAAACCACCACCAATGCACTTAGTCATCTAGTTCGAGTTGTGTTCACCGTTTGATAACGAATGTAACCGATGCACCAGTCCCTTCCGGTTTTCAGCTTGAATTCCAGTGCTTCCCTGACCACTATGCTAATACTCGGTCAGAAATATCAGCAATAACCATTACTCCTCTCGTATACCTAAGCTTGTGAGAAAAATCAAGCGCAATGATATAACTCGATTATCACGTTCTTTTAATTACCTTTTACCGTGTACGTGGTATCTTACAACAAACTACGCTAGCAAGTGTCGTTATCAACATACAAACTATTAGAATGCTCCGTTTCTACGAATTTCAAAGATTGATGAGATTTATGATAGTTTTAACAAGTTCGTTTAACTGGTAAGAAAAAAAAAGGAATTGTAGGATGGGTTACTGATACGTATGCAAACTGAAAAAAAATTCCCATAAAAATTATTTTTATAGGAATTATTATTTTTAATTCTTATTTTTAATTAATTTTCAATAATATATGGAATTAACGACCAAAATTTAATTAATTTTATCATATTTTTTAACAAAGTTGGCGTAAAGATCATATAAATAGTTCATTCACGTGCCAACTATACGTGATTTTTTGAATTATTGAAATTTTTCTTAGTATAGTAAAGTATAGTAAAAGTTTTCAGTTGTATAATAGTTTCCTTCTTACAATTCTATGAAAATTAATGATGGAATTTATTATGTCTTCAGGTTCGTTTTATTTTTTACGAATATGTTTAAATTTCATATCGTAATTATATTCGTGTATAAATAATCCTAAGTAAAAATTGGACTAATTTTCGCCTAGTCTAAATCAGATACTATCCAGATTTTTAATAGATTCACTAGTCTAGATAAATCAATGAAATTATTGCCCAGTAAATGCCGTGATAATAGTAGGTAGTTTATCAGTCGAAAAACTGTTTGTAGACCAGATTTACTTTGTGCATTTTAGCTAGAAACTGTTATGTAATTACTAGCATGTTATATGGTATACTTTATGAAGTTTACATCGTAATTGGGTATACTACAAGTGACGTGAGCTCAGTGGTTAGAGTCTACGATTTCAAGTCGACACGGGGGTTCAAATCCCGGGAATTTGTGTACGATAAAAAATTTTCAAATTGAAGCTTGATTAAATAATAGAAAACAAGATGTCTTCAAAATTTACTTGTTTAACTATAGTAAAAACTAGATATAATCTAGGCTGACAGAGCGTCAGTTTGCTACTTAGTCACTAGATAGTTATTCTGAGTAGACTCTTGTCAAAGTATAGTAAAAACTGACTATTTTCACGCAAAACTTGACACAATTTTTACATGATAATATATATGCTATACGAGTCAATACATCGTACAATCGAAATATTAAATATGAAATATTTTATACTAATAATTTATTAAATGCTTTTGAATGATTTTCAAATATGTTTATGTGCACATGAAAGTGCAAAGATGAATATACAAATTTTCTTTGCGTTTTTCATGAACGAAATATATGTATATATTTTACTATCTATATTAGTAGTAATATTAAGAAATATTAACAGACTACAAATATGTATGATTCTTGCATTTAAAGACATATAATAGATATTGTATAATATATGTAAAAATTGTTATTTTACAAATATATTAATTTAATAACTACACGTATGGCATAATTAATGTTATAATAAATTTAAATTAAATTGATCCATTTGGAATGTGAGCTTAGTTTAATTTAAATAAATGAGTTTTAATTTAATTACACTGTATGCATTTACATTTCAATTTATTAAATTACACATAAAAATTGTAAGACCAACAAGTGTAGATTCATTTATTCAGTTGATAATTGAAGATGAAGTTATTATATATATATAATACAAAAATCATTAAAATGATTTTTAAACTTTAAGTAATTCTTGTATTAATTAAATTAAAGAGTCCGTAAATATTGAAATACGTATTTAAAAGACATACACCTTTTACTAATAAGTTATTTATATTTTTAAATCATTTTGATCATTCTTCAATAATGCAACCGTTTTAAATTGTTTTTAATTCGTACTATTATGATTGAAATATAGAAGTATAATGAAAATATGTTTTAACTACTTGGAAAATTACAATTTTTAACTTTTGAAAAGATATTTCCATGTTAATTGATAAAAATTAGCCTTAATTAAAATTTCTTAATCGGTAAAAATACATACGCAATCCTCAAACGCTGTTTACTTTTTAATCTCATATTTTTTGTCGTTCGGACACTAAATTCGACATAATCCTCAAAATGATTAGTTACCATTTGATTGCCCAAAACCATTTTACAATTTTATTAAGTTTCCTTTGAGTACAATCGTACGAATTATTAATTAAATTTGAACTAACTTTGTATGTATTTTTATTTTTAACGAGCAATTGAGTTTTATGAAAGCAAAATATTTAATTCGAAATATATCAACAACTTCAATAACATTAATTACCACCAGTTCATTTAAAACTTGAAGTGTAATTAAAATTTTCCGGAATAATAATTATCAAAATTACAGCGCAACTACGCAAAGAGTCAGTTTTGTAATAAAAACATAAGACAAAAGCCGTTAACATTGACGACTTTATCATTCCAATAATGTTTGTAGTTGAAAAACATAGCTGTGTCGGTGCAAAAGGTTGAGGGGTTTGCCGAAAATCCGCCTTAGCATGATAATTGATTCAATTAGTGAGATGAATTCACCGCTAACGAACGCGCAGTGACGTTGAGGTTAAAAGCGTAAAGCACTGTAAAATCAGAGCGTCGTGTGCATCGCGAGAAGCACGCATACTAAGAAACATAAAAGATAACACGATAAAATAACAGTTTAATAATATCTTTGATACTTTTACGTTAAAACAACATTACCCTAATCTTATTATGTTTAATTTATTTCTTCTTGAACAAAGTTTTATTATAATCTTTCAATAATCATATAATAACATAAGATTATGTTACTTTCGTCAATCTGTCATTTAAATTCAACCAAACTTTGATTGTCGCGTATAATTTGTAATTAGAATACACATTCAATACGGAGGAATTACTGTACACATAGATATATAATACCTCTATATACATCTATATAGGAAATAGTTAGGGATTTGAATAGGACATTTGGAGAAGGACCAAAATAAGTTTTAAAAAAAGGAGGGGGGAATTATGGAATAGGAACAGATAGATCGAGAGAGAGAAAGAGAGAGGGGTGGCAAAATCTACAAATCACCGAATAAACCAGAACAATGACGCCGTCCAATCCAAGTGAGAGAACCAACAGAAGAGACTGGGCTCGCTGAGGGGAATCGTCGAAAGGGTTTACGGGGGATGCAGGCCACTGTGCACTAAAACACGCGCCGACTGACAATAAATTTGTCGACAGAGTCAATAACAGGAGCTGTTTCTGTGATTTAATGATACCTGCTGCACGAGCACGGGTACTACTCTGTTTGTGTATTTTCACTTTTCACCCCTTACAACCTCGACATAGCTGCAAAAACTGCTCTCTTCCCTTTCTTCTTAAGCCCAGAAAATATTTAGCACATTTTATTTCCGCGTTATACACGATATTTTTGGTCGGTGAAAAAACGAACGAAAAAACTCTCGCGATGTAAATAGAACGTGAACGAAATTTATGCCGAAAAAGGAAGAACCATCTGGCGTATTTTGGAATATAACACGGTACCATTTTGCGGACTGAGAATCTTTTGTCCGTTTTTTTGTTCTGGTTAAATAATTTATCTTGGTTGGACTCCAAAACCATCGCTAAGTATGTTAAATTTTAGACTGAATTTATCTATTCTTACTCTACGAAGATATATATAAATATATACTATAATGTCACAAAAACACAAACATACTTGCATATACATATATTAACGAGAAAATTAGTGTACTTTCCCGTGACAACCAAAAGTATAATTAATTAGTTATGTAAACAATGTTTAATTATAAAACCCATAGAATTGTCAATTTAGTTGAACAAAGTTATATTAAAAACTTAATTAGATTTTTTCAATTTAATGCAAATAATTAATACTATTAATAATTATTAACTATTTAATAAAATAATTTTGTAAAGTTCTTTAATTTTATTGATTTGTCAATTACAAATTCATTTAAATTATAACCCGGTTTTTATTAATTTAGATTTTGTATGAAAGTGATATAAAATAAATAATGCCCTGTGCTTTTTAAACTAAAATTTAGTTGAAACTAGGACTAGTTGAAACTCTTTTAAACTGAAATCTAATTGAATGCATTAATATCCAATATAATTTAAAAATGATGTTGATAATCTCTTTATTTCTTATTAATGTAAGTTAAAAGTTAATAATAGACATGTATTTGATTATAAACCTTGTATTTGACTCATTAATAAACTCAGTTGTAAATACAATAATAGCTCCGTTAGCGCACTTGATAATATGTATATTCGATAATAAACACGATAACAAACTTTGAAGCAGGTATAACAGTTTACTTGAATGTATCTATAATAGAATTTGATATCTACTAAGTTCGAATAAATGTGAAATTGGACCAACATTATCTACATACATACACGATAAAAAGTATGATATTTAATTATTCAATTGTAAAGCGTGGACTTCGCACGCGCCCCTGCGCTACGTGACAGTTAAGTTAAAAAAAAAAGAAAATAACAAAATCGGTTGGATCGCCATCCACACGCACTTGGCAAATAATAATGCAAAACGGTAACGATAAAAACAAAACACATTGAAATTACTGTCGCATGAAGCGGTTGATAACGCAAATGGTCCACGGATAACGCAAAAACACCAAAACAAAAGTAAAATCGCACTTATCGCACGTACAAAGTCGGAAACAATAGTGCGGTAATGCTTTAGTACGTAACGATAGGTAGAAAGAGAGAGAAAATGCGTCAATTGTAAGTCGCGACCATGAGCTTTCTGCTCTCAAAAACCAAAATGCTCTTCTGACAGAGTCACGACCGCCGATCCCAACTATCATTCATCCCTACAAATTACACGATAGTGGCAACCTAAACCGCGATAAAGAGCAATTACTCGACCAAAAAGCAATCGGTACAATTACCATACATTTAAAACGTGACAAAATAAGTGTATTGTTACATTTTTCTTTGTGTACAGATTAGGCCACAGCCAATACTTATGCTCTTTCTGACTACAAGAATAACAGCCATTGGAGTTCGAATGATATCTCTCACTATCCATATTTCTTTTCCATTTTCGACCAGCTGGTGAACCATCAGACGTGAACCAACTCGGGATTTGAGTAAAAGCGTCGATCCGATGGGGTAACCTATATGTTTGAGTAGATACACTCTCAAATAATAGTGCTACCTGCGAGGATTGAGAGGATTGGTGGAATACACCTACTGGTTCTGTCTGAGTCGAGTAATCCTGATATGCGGGTGACGGGGGCATTTCTGATATGCAGCCATGAGCTTGCGTGGCTCGATAATCCTTAATAAAGTTACTTAGGTCCTCCCAAAAGCTAGGGTACTCCTCCGTAATATAATTAAGTAAGGGGTAATACTCCATAAACCGTTTCCTATAAACCTTTAGGGAAACTCGCCTAAACTTTTGACTAATCGGAGCGTGTCCCCCGACGTCGATATGATGCGCAATAGGGGAGTCAGTGAAGATTTATCTGATGGGGGCTCAACATATCTTGCAAGGCGACCCTTTGTGTCTCCTTCAATGTGACCAACTCGCAAGAGGCAGCTATATGAGTTCTCCATAAGAAACTGACATTCCATTGCTTTTTCCGATAGAAATCAAAACACTATTTTTGGATACAATCTGGTTTTTCGAAGTGTTCCTAAATAAACACTTTCGCAACCAAACTTGATGCAGTATTTCTGCAAAATTCCGATGGAACCCGAAACAACGCGCTTGCCGTTTCTGATATAACCCGATTTGACACGCCTGTCATTTCCCGACGGATCCCAAGCATCACGCCTACGTTTTTCCGACGCAACCCGAAGGGACTCGTTTGCCGATCTACTCATATAACGAGGATGCCTGATGTTCTCCCGACGGAACCCGAAGGTTTCCATAATATTTACATGGATTTATTATATAATATATACTATAACTTAAACCCAAATTACAATAAGTAAAAATAATCTTTGAAAATATTCACTTCGCAAAAATTCACAAAAATATCACTTCGGGTACGAAAGTGTTTATTTAGGAACACTTCGGAAAACCGGACTGTATCATCCAAAAATGAAGTTTTGATTGTCATCGGAAAAGGTGTGGGAATGTCAGTTTCCTATGGAGAACTGATATAACTGTCTCTTGCAGGTTGATCACATTCAAGGAGACACAAAGGGTCGCCTTGCAAGACATGATGAACCCCCCATCAGATAAATCTTCACTGACGCCCCCTATTTCGCATCATATCGACGTCGGGGGACATGCCCCGATTAGTCAAAAGTTTAGGCGAGTTTCTCTAAAGGTTTATAGGAAACGGTTTATGGAGTATTACCCCTTACTTTTTAAATTACAAAGGAGTACCCTGGGTTTTGAGAGGATCTAAATAACTTTATTAAGGATTATTTAATAAGGAATAATTTTCAAAATATTTCAATCTTTATCTTCATAAAAAAGAGGATCAGTATTCATTGACGATGAACGGCGCCATTGCAACTTTTCAAACTTTGACTTTACTTCCATATTCCTAACTGTGTGAAAATTCAATATGAATATTAATCATATTAATCGAAACTGCTGTGTGGAAAAATACCACATATATTACTGAGGAACGCTATTTACTTGAGAATTGACGTTTGACGTTTTTGACTTCTGTTTTAATCGTCCGATCAGGCAAACTATCAAAAAGGAAGCTTGATATTAGATGTATACAAATATAAGTTTTCTAACGAGACCTTTGAGAACAAATGACCATCTTGATTCCCATTTGCACAATGTTAAATATTTTACGGGTGGTAGTTTTGAGACCTATCCTCACATAATATAATGAAGATTTTGAGGATAGACTCGCTAAATACGATGCTATGATCCCTACGATCTCGAATTTATGATTTGGCAAGGGGGGTCCGCATCCCTCGCATCCCTTTGCGAGGGTGGCCGAAGGTCGCCAAATGCGCTTCGCCATATTTGCTCCACCAAAACAATTTTGCAGACCCGTAACAAGGCGCCTAAATAGGAGTTATCCTCACAGGTGGCGGGAGGTATATATATATATATATATTATAATAAATATAATAAATTACGTGACACAGTTGATAAATTTAGACATTTCTATCCTCTGAATTATGATAATCTTAACTCTTTGCTGCTCAATTTTAATGCGATAGTTCTACATACATTTGATGAATGTGCTCCGTTAAAAACTATTACAATTAAAAATCCCCCAGCCCCTTGGATTACTATTGAATTGAAAAACGAAATTAGTTATAGAAATAAGTTGCGTAATTATTATCGTAAATTTAAGTCACGATATTATTGTGAGTTGTTGCGTGTGCAAACTCGTAAACTCAATTGTATGATCCAAAAAAGTAAGTCAGATTTTCTTACAGA